>JAWQFJ010010395.1:65000-105000 GCA_034096865.1 Theodoxus fluviatilis
CGCACCTCCAGCCTCCATCCCGCCTGCAGAGAGCGGAAGCACAGAGGGAGCACAAAACACGGCAGCCAGTCCTGACATCACACGGCAGCCAGTCCCTGCATCACACGGCAGCCAGTCCTCACATCACACGGCAGCCAGTCCTCGCATCACACGGCAGCCAGTCCTCACATCACACGGCAGCCAGTCCTCACATCACACGGCAGCCAGTCCTCACATCACACGGCAGCCAGTCCTCACACGGCAGGCAGTCCTCACATCACACGGCAGTCAGTCCTCACATCACACGGCAGCCAGTCCTCACATCACACGGCAGTCAGTCCTCACATCACACGGCAGCCAGTCATCACACGGCAGCCAGTCCTCACATCACACGGCAGGCAGTCCTCGCATCACACGGCAGCCAGTCCTCACATCACACGGCAGGCAGTCCTCACATCACACGGCAGCCAGTCCTCACATCACACGGCAGCCAGTCCTCACATCACACGGCAGCCAGTCCTCACATCACACGGCAGTCAGTCCTCACATCACACGGCAGCCAGTCCTCACATCACACGGCAGCCAGTCCTCACACGGCAGCCAGTCCTCACATCACACGGCAGGCAGTCCTCGCATCACACGGCAGCCAGTCCTCACATCACACGGCAGGCAGTCCTCACATCACAAGGCAGCCAGTCCTCACACGGCAGCCAGTCCTCACATCACACGGCAGCCAGTCCTCACATCACACGGCAGCCAGTCCTCACATCACACGGCAGCCAGTCCTCACATCACACGGCAGCCAGTCCTCACATCACACGGCAGCCAGTCCTCACATCACACGGCAGTCAGTCCTCACATCACACGGCAGCCAGTCCTCACATCACACGGCAGCCAGTCCTCACATCACACGGCAGCCAGTCCTCACACGGCAGCCAGTCCTCACATCACACGGCAGCCAGTCCTCACATCACACGGCAGCCAGTCCTCACACGGCAGCCAGTCCTCACATCACACGGCAGCCAGTCCTCACACCACACGGCAGCCAGTTCTCACATCACACGGCAGCCAGTCCTCACATCACACGGCAGCCAGTCCTCACATCACACGGCAGCCAGTCCTCACACGGCAGCCAGTCCTCACATCACACGGCAGCCAGTCCTCACATCACACGGCAGCCAGTTCTCACATCACACGGCAGCCAGTCCTCACATCACACGGCAGCCAGTCCTCACACGGCAGGCAGTCCTCACATCACACGGCAGCCAGTCCTCACATCACACGGCAGCCAGTCCTCACATCACACGGCAGCCAGTTCTCACATCACACGGCAGTCAGTCCTCACATCACACGGCAGCCAGTCCTCACATCACACGGCTGCCAGTCCTCACATCACACGGCAGCCAGTCCTCACATCACACGGCAGCCAGTCCTCACACGGCAGCCAGTACTCACATCACACGGCAGCCAGTCCTCACATCACACGGCAGCCAGTCCTCACATCACACGGCAGCCAGTCCTCACATCACACGGCAGTCAGTCCTCACACCACACGGCAGCCAGTCCTCACATCACGCGGCAGCCAGTCCTCACACGGCAGTCAGTCCTCACATCACACGGCAGCCAGTCCTCACATCACAACGCAGCCAGTCCTCACATCACACGGCAGCCAGTCCTCACATCACACGGCAGTCAGTCCTCACATCACACGGCAGCCAGTCCTCACATCACACGGCAGTCAGTCCTCACATCACACGGCAGCCAGTCCTCACATCACAACGCAGCCAGTCCTCACATCACACGGCAGCCAGTCCTCACATCACACGGCAGCCAGTCCTCACATCACACGGCAGCCAGTCCTCACACGGCAGCCAGTACTCACATCACACGGCAGCCAGTCCTCACATCACACGGCAGCCAGTCCTCACATCACACGGCAGCCAATCCTCACATCACACGGCAGCCAGTCCTCACATCACACGGCAGTCAGTCCTCACATCACACGGCAGCCAGTCCTCACATCACACGGTAGCCAGTCCTCACACGGCAGCCAGTCCTCACATCACACGGCAGGCGGTCCTCGCATCACACGGCAGTCAGTCCTCACATCACACGGCAGCCAGTCCTCACAACGCAGAGCAACAGACCACTACCACCAGGAAGACAGCGAGTCCATTGCCCATGAACGCTCTTTCTGACGAAATGTTGATGAATGCAGAGATTTTCTCCTCAGACTGTGTATATTACTCTGGAGAAATTCCTTTGATTGCAGATGTAGCGACAGCAATTTTATACTATTTTCTCTGCAGAGTGCAATGTGCTTCATTTCAGAACGTTGAATCTGTTTTGCATCAGCAAACATTTTTTTCAAGCATTCATTCCACTCTGTGCGAGATATTGGCAAGTGTCACGCCCCGAGTGCCTCACTTCACTCTACATCTTGTCGAAAGGCGGAAATGGCTCATAACGATTTGGAGACGATATCCATCAGGCCTTGCTCGATGTGTGTATATAACTGATATAAACTGCATAAAGATTTTGTAATAACTTGATGCATTTCTTCCTTTTCTTGGACGGTGACGATGACGATGTAGCGTCTTCATGCACTGGTTGCAGGTAAAGGGAGTGGAAGGAAGTGCAGTGTGAATGCGCGGAAAGTGGCTGGGCTGATCGAGCCAGTTGCAGCTACTTCGTGCATGATTGGAGAAAGCAGGCAAAAAGGGGTACTGTCATACTTATATCTACAGACCAAGTTTCTGATGGATCGCTGTGTGGTTCATCGAGATGTGGCATTCAGCCCAAGCCGCCTGATCTACCAAACCTGCGCTCATCAGCTGGGTTGTTGTGGTCTTGCGCTGTCAGGGCCTGCTCCAGCAGTAGGCTACTCCCACAGCTGGCCGCAAGCAGCACGTAGGTGCCACACCAGTGGCCACTGTTGAGGATGGTCAAGTTACGCACTCAAGTCTTCTGACCGAATACTTGCTTACTGTCTGTGCATATGAGACTCGCCAGCACGAAGTCAGGCCTAACTCGCGCAAGCCGATTGGACGCTCTATGCAGCAATACTAGATGGTGGTCAAGCTGGGTATGCAGCAATACTAGATGGTGGTCAAGCTGGGTATGCAGCAATACTAGATGGTGGTCAAGCTGGGTATGCAGCAATACTAGATGGTGGTCAAGCTGGGTATGCAGCAATACTAGATGGTGGTCAAGCTGGGTATGCAGCAATACTAGATGGTGGTCAAGCTGGGTATGCAGCAATACTAGATGGTGGTCAAGCTGGGTATGCAGCAATACTAGATGGTGGTCAAGCTGGGTATGCAGCAATACTAGATGGTGGTCAAGCTGGGTATGCAGCAATACTAGATGGTGGTCAAGCTGGGTATGCAGCAATACTAGATGGTGGTCAAGCTGGGTATGCAGCAATACTAGATGGTGGTCAAGCTTGGTATGCAGCAATACTAAATGGTGGTCAAGCTGGGTATGCAGCAATACTAGATGGTGGTCAAGCTGGGTATGCAGCAATACTAGATGGTGGTCAAGCTGGGTATGCAGCAATACTAGATGGTGGTCAAGCTGGGTATGCAGCAATACTAGATGGTGGTCAAGCTGGGTCAATTTTATGTTTTTGCAAAAACGCACGCCAGGGATGCCACACTTTCATGTCCTCAATCAATTTGCAACCAAAAAAAGTTTAGCTGCGTGAAGATGAACTTTTTATTGCCTGACCTCCGCTATGCAGTACCTGCGTTGGAAAACTTCAGAGGCCATTAAAAAAAGTGCTGCTTGTACAACTTCTATCTTCAAATTGTCACAACTTCATCACTTTTTATCCTACGGTGTGCATATGTATATCAAATAATCCACAAAAGACTGCAGGCCGCAATATAAAAAAATACTAACATCTCCAAACAACAACAAAACGAGTTGGATCCAGTTTTGTGGTGGCGGGTCACAAAGAGAAGCAGAAGGTCGTTCAAAATGCCGAGCGCTCGATAGCGTTCCGTGGAGGTGCTCCGCGCGTACATGTAAAATGGCTGCTTTTGGAGAAGAGAAGGGACGCGTTTGTTTGGCCCAAAATCTCGAGAGAATCGCGAGGACTAGGCGTTTCCTACGTTCCTCGCTCATAAGGACGTACTCGCCGTGAAGGCGGGAGGCCAAGGGAGGCCCGGAGCTCCCTCGATCTTTCCCGCTGCAGTGACCCGGATGAGCCAAAATGGCAGAGACAGTGCGAGTTGGGCTGGTGTTCGGAGATAACAGTACCTGTAATGTGCTTCTCAGACTCCGAGAATGGAAATGTGTACATACACGGAAATATTTGCTGTTCGAGCGTTCATTTGTATATCTTGAGGAGTAGGTGTAAAGGTTATTTCTTGACATACACGGCCGACATTTTTTTATCGCTTGCAAACACGCAACACCGTATACGTACGCTCTATGAATTATGTCCCTTGAATTGATCGAAATGAATCGAGGCCTAACATTTTTGACAAAATTGTCTACAGTTGAACCCGGGTTGCTTTTTTTCGTAGAAAAAATTCCCGTGCCATTCAATATGACACCATGATGTGTTCTATGAAGTGAAAAACTGATGTGATATCTGAATCGTCAGTTATTTCGTCTATCGGCAACTTCTTCACCGACTCTGGCGCCAGGACGCAACCATGTTCTTCCGCCTTGCGAGATGATTGACCGTTTTTCTAGCTGTAGGAGCGTCTCACTCGCCCTCGACTAGCCATTCAGGGAGAATCGCGAGATTTTGGGCCTAACAAACGCCCCCAAAGAAATCACGATCAAAGATGTGTGCAGTGGCAAACGTCTCGACCAGCGATTACCACCCAAGCAGTGCGAGAAGTTACAAAAAGGTAGGCTAATGCAAAATTCTTCTATTTTTGTGTGAAAGAATAACTGCTATGAAATTACTGACTTGCAAGACGCGAGCAAAAATTTCACGAAACTATACATTTCTCTAGCCTGCATTAGCCATTAGCTTGATGTGAGTGGTTCAACGAGCGGGGTGAATTTCCTGCCAAAAAATCGATTTAGTGGTTTTTTAGTGGTTGGAGAGGTACAAAACATTCATCCACATGCCCTCAGAGCAAGGAGGATAGCAGAATAGAGCAAAGACAATGCAATAATTATATACATACACACACATATATGTATGTATGTATGTATGTATGTATGTATGTATGTATGTATGTATGTATGTATGTATGTATGTATGTATGTATGTATGTATGTATGTATGTATGTATGTATGTATGTATGTATGTATGTATGTATGTATGTATGTATGTATGTATGTATGTATGTATGTATTATTACCTGGACATGCGCAGAACTCCAGAACGTCTCCCGGGAGCCATCTTTGTTGGTACGTGGTCCAAGTACGGTCGTTCAACAGCGACCCATTCAGCCTCGACCACTCGGTATTTTGAACATGCCTCAGCTTCAACAGCATTTTGAAGTCTCCCGACCAAAAGATTTGTGTGTGTGGGTTGTGTTTCCACCCTTCAGGATGCCCACTGTGGTTGCTCCACAAAGCCCATTCATCCCACCTCGACTGGCACGAGTTCACACCCTTTCCCTGCACTGTACTGCTCTCACTGTTCGTACGGGTAGACCCTGTCAGCAGTTCGTAAGTAAGAGACAAAAGTTAGAGAGTGTCCATCTTGACAATCTTGCAGAGCAGACGCATTTGGCAGGTGTGTGAGCGGCCAAACCGGTGTAGAACTTCCCAGAAAAAGTGTGATAGCAGGAAGCAGTTTTATCCAAAGTAGATACAGTCCTCTCCACATAGCTCCCAATAGTTCGATACTCTGGAAACATCGGCCATTTTATTTGGTCCCGACCACTGTTTCCCTTTTTCTTTGTTTAAAAAAAAAGTTACATCGACTGTACTTGACACAACCACCTCGTTTGCCTCGACACAAAAATGAATACGCACACCAAATTTTACTGACCACTCAGCTGTGCACAACACTACAGAGGCCATGCCGTGATTGTTAAGATGTCCCTCGTGGCAAAGTGAGAAGGCAAAGAGAGGAAGGGGTGGAGATTGGGGATGGAGTTAGGTGGAAGATAAGCGTTGGGTGGAGGATGAGGGTGGGGAGGAAGATGGGGGCGGGGTTGGGGATGGAGTGGAGTGGAGGATGGGGATGGGGAGGAGGATGGGGTTGGAGTGGAGGATAAGGGTAGGGAGGAGGAGGGGGTGCGGGAGGGGAGGGATGGGATGGGGAGGAGGATGGGTATGGAGGTGGGGTGGAGGATGGGGATGGGGTGGAGGATGGGGATGGGGGTGGAGAGGAGGATGGGGGTGGAGAGGAGGATGGGGGTGGAGGATGGGGATGGAGTGGAGGATGGGAATGGGGTGGAGGATGGGGATGGGGATGGAGAGGAGGATGGGGGTGGAGTGGAGGATGGGGGTGGAGTGAAGGATGGGGGTGGAGTGAAGGATGGGGATGGGGTGGAGGATGGGGATGTGAGTGGAGTGGAGGATGGGGATGGGGAGGATGATGGAGGTGGAGGGGAGGATGGGGGTGGATAGGAGGATTGGGGTGGGGTGGAGGATGGGGATGGGGAAAAGGATGGGGGTGGGGTGGAGGATGGGGATGGGGAAAAGGATGGGGGTGGGGTGGAGGATAGGGGTGGAGTGGAGAATGGGGGTAGGGAGCAGAATGGGGGTGGGGAGGAGGATGGGGATGGGGTGGAGGATGGGGGTGGAGTGGAGGATGGGGGTGGGGTGGAGGATTGGGATAAGGGTGGAGTGGAGGATGGGGATGGGGAGGATGATGGAAGTGGAGTGGAGGATGGGGGTGGGGTGGAGGATGGGGGTAGGATGGAGGATGGGGATGTGGAGGATGTTGGGGGTGGAGTGGAGCATGGGGAAGAGGATGAGGGTGGAGTGGAGGATGGGGGTGGGGTGGAGGATGGGGATGGGGAGGATGATGGGGGTGGGATGGAGGATGGGGATGAGGATGAGGATGGGGGTGGGGCGGAGTATAGGGGTGGGGTGGAGGATGGGGATGGGGTGAAGGAGGATGGGTAGGATGATGGGGGTGGGGTGGAGGATGGGGGTGGGGGTGGGGTGGAAGATGGGGGTGGAGAGGAGGATAGGGGTGGGGTGGAGGATGGGGATTGGGTGGAGGATGGGGGTGGAGAGGAGGATAGGGGTGGGGTGGAGGATGGAGGTGGGGAGGAGGATGGGGGTGGAGTGGAGAATGGGGGTGGGGTGGAGGATGGGGGTAGGGTGGAGGATGGAGGTGGAGTGGAGGATGATGGGAGTGGGGAGGACGATGGGGGTGGGGAGGAAGATGGGGTTGGGGAGGAAGATGGGGGTTGGTAGGATGATGGAGGTGGGGTGGAGGATGACGATGGGGTGGAAATGGGGAGGAGGATAGGGATAGGGGTGGGGTGGAGGATGATGGGTGTGGGGAGGAAGATGGGGGTGGGGAGGAAGATGGGGGTGTGGTGGAGGATGGAGGTTAGGAGGAGGATGGGGGTGGAGTGGAGGATGGGGGTGGGGTAGAGGATGGGGGTGGGGTGGAGGATGGGGGTGGGGTGGAGGATGGGGTGGAGGATGATGGGGATGGGAAGGAAGATGGGGGTGGGGAGGCAGATGGGGGTGGGTAGGAAGATGGGGGTGGGGAGGTAGATGGGGGTGGGGTGGAAGATGGGGGTGGGGTGGAGGATGGCGATGAGGTGGAGGATGGGAAGGAGGATAGGGATGGGGGTGGGGTGGAGAATGGGGATGAAGAGGAAGATGGGGGTGGGGAGGAGGATGGGGGTGGGGAGGAGAATGGGGGTGGGGAGGAGGATGGGGGTGGGGTGGAGGATGGGGGTGTAGTGGAGGATGGGGTGGAGGATGATGGGGGTGGGGAGGAAGATGGGGGTGGGGAGGAAGATGGGGGTGAGGAGGATGATTATGGATAAAGGAAATTCAGCCATTTTCCTACTACCAGATTATAGTTGTAGAGGTTATGGATACACAAGAAACGTATTCAATGGAAAGGAGGTTCAACCATAAGGAATCCATACAAATCAGATATGTACTAAGATGTAATGATGTAAAGACGGGCATTCCAAATGGTCAGTTTCCTACATCAGATTAAGATAACATTAACGGGTAAAACATGGAGAGAGAGAGAGAGAGAGAGAGAGAGAGAGAGAGAGAGAGAGAGAGAGAGAGAGAGAGAGAGAGAGAGAGAGAGAGAGAGAGAGAGAGAGAGAGAGAGAGAGAGAGAGAGAGAGAGAGAGAGAGAGAGAGAGAGAGAGAGAGAGAGAGAGAGAGGAGGGTGATGAACAGATGTATCCTTAAACCGTCTATTCATGTACCATAGTTAAATACACATTTTCAATATAAAGGACTACTCAATATTGTACGACAATCTTTAGATTAGTCATCCCGGTGCGCACTGGAGTGAGAGACAAATGAAAAGACCGTGACTCCGGGTTCCACTTCATTAGACCGGTTGCACAGTTGTAGAGCGTAGTATGTACATTGCTACGTCTCTCGTCTTCCGTAGGCCTATATCTTGTTCATCAAGTAGATATTTAAAACTGGTACGTACTGGGATGATATACGCACGCAAACATGTGCGCCTTTTCGATGACGTCCTGTTTCGATAGCCCCCACAGTTTCGCCCCATACAAGAGAACAGGGGCTACTTGGGCATTGAACAGTTTAAAAAAGACGAAATTAAGTGTTCAGGCTGTGAAGACTCCACATTGTTTTTAGCAGCTGCGCAACCTTCTGCTTTGCCTTAACCAGTTGGTGCTCTAGGGCTACTGAGACTGAGAATTTGATGGTAAAAACGTGACCCAGATATTTGTATCTGTTTACAATTTCCAATTGTGAACCCCCTAAAATGTTCACTCTTCGCCAGGTGACCCCCTCGCCTGAAGACCATCACTTTTGTTTTTTCGGTGTACACGACCAGTCCCAGCTCTTTTGATATAACTTCAAGATTGTTAGTTTGGTTTTGTAAGCCGGCTGGTGTAGTTGACAGAAGCACCACGTCGTCAGCAAACAAAAGGAAGAATATCTCGTTCGATCCTGTATACCCCGTTCTGGCACAAAGGTTGCTGCGTAGGAAATGTAAAGAGAAAATAGTATCGGCGACTCACTTGCCCCTTGCCTTACACCAACTGGACAGTTAAACAAATCTGAGTGAGCCCAGTTCCATCTGACGCAGGCCTGCACCTGAGAATAAACAGCTTTCAGCATGTTGATGAACTTCGTTGACACTCCGCTCCATGATAATACCTTCCAAAGGTAGGTTCGGTCTACTGAGTCGAAAGCCTTTTTTATATAATCAATAAAAGCTGCGTAAAGTTTGCCCCTGCCACAGCCGTAGACATTTGTAACTATAGCGGAGTGCAGCACAAAAATATGGTCAATCGTGGAATGCTCGGATCGAAAGCCTGCCTGTTCGCAGCAAATATTGTTCCCATCTTCATCCCAAGATTTCAGACGTTCAGTCAGGATGGACAGAAACAGTTTGCTCATTACGCTAAGCAGGGAGATGCCGCGATAATTGGAAGGGTCAAGCTTGTCCCCGGCTTTGAACAGAGGAATGATGACTGAGCGACTCCATTTGGGAGGAAAGTATTGCCCTTCGTAAAGTTTCGCAAATAATTCAGTGAGAAAAGGCAAAACCTGACCACCAGCTAACTTTAGCAGGTCGCTTGGGATTTCATCGACTCCCGGAGCCCTCCCCCCTTTCAGCCTCATGATGGCCAATTGCACCTCTCTTTCCATGATTGGAGCATCTAAGTCTTCATCTACTACGACCCCACCCCCTCCATCAGCAGTGAAGACGTGCCATTGGTCACTCCTGGTAAGACTGAACAAGTGTTTAAAATGCTCCTCCCATGTGTCTATGCCAATATCAGGCATTCCCGTCCTCCTAGGTGAAGCTTGGCGCACTGGAGTCCAAAATGTATTCGAGTTCGCAGATTTCTTAATGAGTTCATTGCACGCTGAATCTGTGTGCTCACGCTTTTTCTACCGCATGGTTTCTTTAAATACCTTTCTTGCGAGGGTATAGGCATTTTTGTCATTTGCAGCAAAAGAATCCCTGAACTGAGCCAGAGCCTTTCTAGCTTCCTGTTTGAGAGTAGCGCATTCTGCATCGAACCATCTTGCAGAGTTGCTGGTGGCAGACTGGCGCAGTTGAAAATTCCTACGCATGCTTTAAGCACAGGTCAGCAGCGCACAGGTCTCTTCTTAACCCTAATTCTCTAGGGATAGAGAGAGCAAGTGTGCGTGTGTGTGTGTGTGTGTGTGTGTGTGTATGTGTGTGTGTGTGTGAGAGAGAGAGAGAGAGAGAGAGAGAGAGAGAGAGAGAGAGAGAGAGAGAGAGAGAGAGCAAGCAAGAGAGAGAGAGAGCAAGCAAGAGTGAGAGACAGGCAGAGACACATAGAGAGACAGAGACATAGAGCATCTATGTCACTCAGCAACAGGTTAACAAAAACGGAAGCAAATAACTCTGTAGGGATTACTGCTTTATTTTCAAAAGGAAATAAGTGACACTGATATAATTTTTGCTAGGCAAAGATTTATCACAGAGTATGATAAAAAAAGATGTACACTAAGTATCATAAAACAGATTCTGAGCATATTATATTTGCTTACAACATAAAACTATCACTTAGCAATCAGCAAACACAATGCAAACCAGATATCAAATATTGCCTCACACACCATAACAGGTAAAAAAAAAATGTTTCTTACACATACGTCAACAATCTGTTCTGAGCACTATGTCTCTATAATATCAAGTATTTGTCTATTTGTCCACTAACACACACTTTGAAATCAAAGGAATATTCCAATGCATTAGGCCTCTCGGCTCCCATGACTCGGACAATGTGGTGGTGAGTTTGCCCGGGCCTTCCCTCCATAACCTTCATGCTCACTCTATGTGTCCAGCTCCTCTTCCAGCACAGTCTTGGCATCCATCATCTTACTACTCCCTGCTGCTCAAAGACAGAAAACAAAATGAAAAGAGACCACAACCACAGATTCCATTCCACTAGCAAAACGTGCCTGACACAGCATAGAGCTCAGAGAGCTTCAATAGCAGCACTTTCAGTTTTCTGTGTTTGGACTCAGCACCAAAACATTGCTAGCAAGATACCAAATTTCAGGACACAAGTTGGAAACAAGTGTTGGACAAAAGTGTCTGGCACAAGTGTTGGGCATTGGTGATGGGACACCAGTTGCACACCAGAGTTGGATACCAGTATTGAGACCACATGCAAGACTTGTTATCAAGAAATCAATGTCAAGATGCTGGTATTCGATACCGGTGACAACATACCAGTTTCAGGACAAAGTGTCAAGACACAGTGACAAGACATCAGTGTCAAGACAAGTGTCAAGACTCCAGTGTCAAGACAAAGTATCAGGACACCAGTGACAACATGACACAATGTCAAGACTAAATGTCAAGACACCAGTGTCATACCAAAATGTCAAGACACCAGTGTCATACCAAAATGTCAAGACACCAGGGACAGGACAAAGTGTTGAGACACCAATGACATGTGCCAAGACTTGAGTATCAAGACATCAGAGACAAAACATTGTGACAAGACACTCATGTCAAGACTTCAGTTTAGACACCAGTGACAAGACAACAGTGTCGATACACCAGTGACAGGACAAAGTATCCAGACAAAGTGTCAAGACACCAGTGACAAGACAACAGTGTCGATACACTAGTGACAGGACAAAGTGTCAAGACACCAGTGACAGGACAACAGTGTAAAGACTAAGTGTCCAGACACCAGTTACAAGACAAAGTGTCAAGACACTAGTGACAGGACAAAGTGTCAAGACACCAGTGACAAGACAACAGTGTAAAGACTAAGTGTCCAGACACCAGTTACAAGACAAAGTTTCAAGACACTAGTGACAGGACAAAGTGTCAAGACACCAGTGACAAGACAACAGTGTAAAGACTAAGTGTCCAGACACCAGTGACAAGACAAAGTGTCAAGACACCAGTGACAAGACAACAGTGTCGATACACCAGTGACAGGACAAAGTATCCAGACAAAGTGTCAAGACACTAGTGACAGGACAAAGTGTCAAGACACCAGTAACAAGACAACAGTGTAAAAACTGAGTGTCCAGACACCAGTGACAAGACAACAGCATCAAGACACCAGTGACAAGACAACAGCATCAAGACACCAGTGACAAGACAACAGCATCAAGACAGAGTGTCAAGACACCAGTGACAAGACAACAGCATCAAGACACCAGTGACAAGACAACAGCATCAAGACAAAGTGTCAAGACACCAGTGACAAGACAAAGTGTCAAGACACCAGTGACAAGATAACAGCATCAAGACAAAGTGTCAAGACACCAGTGACAAGATAACAGCGTCAAGACAACAGCATCAAGACAAATTGTCAAGACACCAGTGACAAGACAACAGCATCAAGACAAAGTGTCAAGACACCAGTGACAAGATAACAGCGTAAAGACAAAGTGTCAAGACACCAGTGACAGGACAATGTGTTGAGACAATGTGTCAAGACAACAGCGTCAAGACAAAGTGTCAAGACACCAGTGACAAGACAAAGTTTCAAGACACTAGTGACAGGACAAAGTGTCAAGACACCAGTGACAAGACAACAGTGTCAAGACAAAGTGTCAAGACACCAGTGCCAAGACAAATTGTCCAGACACCAGTTACAAGACAAATTGTCAAGACAAAGTGTCAAGACACCAGTGACATGACAAAGTGTCAAGACACCAGTGACATGACAAAGTGTCAAGACACCAGTGACAAGACAAATTGTCAAGACACCAGTGACAAGACAAATTGTCAAGACAAAGTGTCAAGACACCAGTGACAGGACAAAGTGTCAAGACACCAGTGAGATGACAAAGTGTCAAGACACCAGTGGCAAAACAACAGTGTCAAGACAAAGTGTCAAGACACCAGTGACAAGACAACAGTGTCAAGACAAAGTGTCAAGACAAATTGTCAAGACAAAGTGTCAAGACACCAGTGGCAAAACAACAGTGTCAAGACAAAGTGTCAAGACACCAGTGTCAAGACACCAGTGACATGACAAAGTGTCCAGACACCAGTGACAGGACAAAGTGTCAAGACACCAGTGTCAAGACACCAGTGACATGACAAAGTGTCAAGACACCAGTGACAGGACAAAGTGTCAAGACACCAGTGGCAAAACAACAGTGTCAAGACAAAGTGTCAAGACACCAGTGACAAGACAAAGTGTCAAGACACCAGTGACAACACATGTATCAGGACATCAATAACAAACTCATCCTCCACATAGGCACCACCACTGTCTCCTTCACATTATGCCCAGTTTTCCATGCCTCCCCTACTCCCCCACTTCTTGTTTCAGTACAATTATCTCATACACAGCACACTGATTAATGCAAGGCCATATCCAGCACCATCACCACAACAAATAACAGATGACTACCCTTTGGCAAGAAAAAGACAACTTTACATGAGAACTGGTAACACCTACTAATCATCAGATTATGACACACACGAGCAGTAAAACTTGCTTTACTGAGCAAATACTAACATGTAGCAGTTACAATGACACGATAATTTGGTTACCACTAACCCCACACTAAACCCAAGAGGATCAAAGAGGGCAGAAATGAGCATATAAGTTTTGGGAACTACATTCTTAAATCCAGACTGATGCAAGGAAACCACAAGGGTTCCATGAGATGACAAAGTCCTAGATGGGTTCCAAGACTGAAATAAGTTCCCCAGCTGTGTGACAGGACTGCCTTTCTGCTACCCTCTTACAGCAAACTTTGGTCAAAACACAACCACCATTTCATGAAGTCTTGAGGCCCAGATCTTCCTGCAGGTCCTGGGAGTGGGGAACTAGTGAAAGCATCTCATCTCCACACTAACTGACCACAAATAAAGAAACATTGAGTACGTAAATGATAGCACATGGAGAAATAAGAGTTTAATGGCTGATACGGCAATCAAACCTCTTCAACAGGTAAAATGAATAATGACATGCAAAACATTTTTTGAAAAACAAGGGGATCTACAACAAAGTAATTCATTCCACCATCTCAATCTCACCCTATATGGCCACTCACCTAGCCAACCAACATGTCCAAAGCATGCAGCTCTTCAATTTCAGCAACCCATGATATGACTGCCTTTTCACCTCTCTGACAGCCAGCAGGCCACCTCTGCAACCTACTGCAAGTTGGTCTTTTTCTGAGACTGAGCTATGCTCTAAAAATCTGATACAGCAAGTTATTCATTTAAACCCAGATTTCTCCCATCACAAGGATAAAACCACGGCACTGCCCCTTACACATCTTCAAACCCCAAAGCATGCTTGCCTATCTCTGCCTGTCAAAAGACAGGGTTTCAATAAGGGAGTAGAGGTTGAGGGGCTGACCATTCACTCATGCAAGACATGAGAGGAGAGCAGCAGTAAGTCAAAGTGAAACAAAAATAAGCACATGGGAATGAGAGGGCAAGCAGTTCTTCAGAAGTATGACAAAGTCCACTACACAGAAATACATCAGCGGCCAGTCTCTGCTACTGGCACATTCCTTCAGCTGCAGCAAGGATTCCATGTTAAAAATCAATTGCAGCTCTGTGTAAGTACACAGGTATTAGTGAGACAGTGAACAGCTGTCAGCAAAGTTCAACCCCAAGACCAAGGGACACATTATTTACAACCTGAGACTGATTAGAGGCAGGTCACACCACAGATCTGCCAAGGAAAAGCAGTTGTCTCACACAGTGTGTTCAGCACAGAGGCAGAGGGCAGCAGCACCGATGGCAATGCAGCTCTCCAACAATCTGCTCTAATAGGGCAGCAGCTGTCTCTCGTGAAGCACACATGGCTTGAAGCTGTCTCTCGTGAAGCACACATGGCTTGAAGCTGTCTCTCGTGAAACACACATGGCTTGAAGCTGTCTCTCATGAAGCACACATGGCTTGAAGCTGTCTCTCATGAAGCACACATGGCTTGAAGCAGTCTCTCGTGAAGCACACATGGCTTGAAGCTGTCTCTCATGAAGCACACATGGCTTGAAGCTGTCTCTCGGGGAGCACACATGGCTTGAAGCTGTCTCTCATGAAGCACATATGGCTTGAAGTAGAAACTAGATCACATAAAAAACCAACCACAAAGAAAACGAGCAAGAGCACAGTAAATAGTGGTGAAAGAGAAATTACACATTCAGATTTACAAATGTACAAAAATGTATTCTGTACATTCTTCTAGTACAAACTAAAGATATGCTCTTCTCAAAAATACAAAACACAAGCATAAATAAAATAGTAAAATAATGTCAGTAATCAATAATATCAGCTGTGTGACTTTAATAGACACTGGATAGAAAATTTTATGCTTCAAGCATTCCCTTCAAAGAGCAGCTTATGCAGCACTGTGTAATTGCAAGTTCTGAAGAGCAGCAAGGCTTGAAGTAGCTGACAACAACTGTGCTGGCTGCATGCAGACAGCGCTGTGCCTAGTCCATGCTTTCTGAAAGAAAGCATCATAGTCCACACATTCGGCCTTTGAGGTGACCAAGTGACCAGCCAGAGCCCTGCATCTTTCCCTCTGCACAGCCACGGGTCTCTACTCCTACCCCTGACAGGCTGGCAGGAAGGTACGCTCTACCTGTCCACAATCCTCATCCCTCTTCATCTGCATTTGCATCATGGAACCTATTGTGTGAAATCCAACTCTAACAATACGAAGACCTCTCTCCCTCCAAAAGAAGGAATGTTCTGGTTCACCCAAAGACACTGACTGATCCTAAATCTTATCATCAAAATCAAATAACACCAGGGTAAAAAGAGCAAACAAAACTGCCCAGGAACAACATTCTGACCACATCATGATCGTGAACTCAAAAAAGCATAATCTGGGATGACTGAGTTTTGGTCTATGGGTTGAGCTGGGTGTAAAACCCCCTGGCAGCACAGCACTAACAAAGGATGTGCTGAGCATGGGGATGACAGTCTCCCTGGAGCTGTGTGCACAGGCCTACCCCCACCCATCCGACTCCTGTGGCTGTTGTAGACTTGCATGGACTGCCACCTGTGATGACTGACGACATTTCCAATGGATCAATGCACTTCTATGACATTTGTGATTTTTTAACTAAACAATTCCATGACTTTCATAGGAAAAATACTACTTTTTCTTTTTCATACCCATATTCTGTGTATGCTGACCAAAACAAAAAAGCAAACAAAAAGAGGCAAAAGAATGCAAGAAAAAGAAGTGTAATGTTCTGTTATACAAGCACTTTATCATGCTTAAACCATGACCCACCAAAAAACATTTTAGAAATATGTCCAGGCCATAGGATCTTCCCTGCTATTCCATGTGAGAGACGTCAGAATTATGACTGGAGAAGATCAGTTTTACAGGGGCCCCACTATCTAGAGGCAGGCAACATCAGAAGAGGAATGCAAAAACTGGCTGGATGAGGTGGATGATGAACAGGTAGGCAGACAGCAGGTAGAAGACATTGAAGAGGAGGACATGCACGTTGTCTGCCACCAGGGGACCTGCACGGCGTGGCAGGAGTCGCCGCTCTGAGTCCACCGAGCCAGGCAGTTGCCCCCTCTGGTAGTAGTCTTCTAGCATGGCCTCCTTCTCCACATAGCGCTGGTACAGCCACTGGCGCAGCTCCTCCTCCTCCCCTGGCAGAGTGACTGCAGGATAGGCGCGGTAGTGCAGCACCAGCTGGCAGGGTGGGTAGCTGCCCATGCCCAGGCTCAGCAGGTCCAAAGGTCGCCCCTCTGGGTAGGCAATGGTCATGTCCACCACCCACTTGACTCGACCCTCCCCCGCCTCTGTGTCTGCAATACAGGCACTACCTGCATCAACCACAGCAGCTTCTGATTGGGCAAGTTGTCCTTGTGTTTTTCATTGACAATTCAAGTAGTTTTTTTAAGGGCCAGCATAATAAGTGCACAAGTTAATGGGATAGCATTATAGGAGAGCAAGGGTGCAGGCACAAGTTTGCAAGAATCTGTCATCATTTTAGAGAACAGTTATCAGGTACTGTGGATATTTATACTACAACAGATGTTTGCTGTCCCACTGGATCAACCATTAATCCTTTCCCTTCTTTGCAAAATTACAAAATGGCAAATACTCCTGCTACTGCAGGGCAGGACTCGGATCAAAAGCGAACAACCAACTATGCTGATGATTGCATTTTTTTAAAGATGAGTATGTTGGCAGCAGTGTCCAGCCATTGGCTGCTGTAACTGTTGGCAGCAGTGTCCAGCCATTGGCTGCTGTAACTTTTGGCAGCAGTGTCCAGCCACTGGCTGCTGTAACTGTTGGCAGCAGTGTCCAGCCATTGGCTGCTGTAACTGTTGGCAGCAGTGTCCAGCCATTGGCTGCTGTAACTGTTGGCAGCAGTGTCCAGCCATTGGCTGCTGTAACTTTTGGCAGCAGTGTCCAGCCATTGGCTGCTGTAACTGTTGGCAGCAGTGTCCAGCCATTGGCTGCTGTAACTGTTGGCAGCAGTGTCCAGCCATTGGCTGTTGTAACTGTTGGCAGCAGTGTCCAGCCATTGGCTGCTGTAACTGTTGGCAGCAGTGTCCAGCCATTGGCTGTTGGCAGCAGTGTCCAGCCATTGGCTGCTGTAACTGGTCCCTACTTGAGCTGACTTGACTGCTCTTTCCCAGTCTCTTACCTGCCATGGACAACTGGGTCACTCTCCGCCAAGGGAGTCGGTCCACTTTGATTACATACAGTTAGACAATTTAAGTTGCTGTTTTTCTCCAGAAAAGAAGAATGCATACTGTAGGAATGACCTTTTTCCTGTCAACATATGCTAACTGCAGAACAATGACCTTGTTTTGATGCTTAAGATGTGAGAATACAGCCCACAGCACAATTCTCCGTTCATTTCTCAGTTGTAAAGAATTTACAAACCTAAATCATATTTTGTAGACAGTTATCATAATTTCTCTTTGAAATGATGATGAGATGATATAAACAAGAAGGGCAAAGCCCATACGACTCACATGCTTGACCTTGACCTTTATATGACCTTGACCTTCAGGTGACCTTCAAGGTCAAGGAACTAAGCCTACCAATGACATCATACACTAAGAAATGCTTTACACATTTTTCCTACCAAAATACATGTGGCCTTGACCCAAGGTCAAGGTCATCCAAGGTCATGCAACACAAAGCTGTTAATTCAAGACATAGGAAGCACAATGGTGCTTATTGGCACTTTCTACCATGAGATATGGTCACTTTTAGTGGTTCACTACCCCATTTTGGTCACATTTCATAAGGGTCAAAGTGACCTTGACCTTGATGATATGTGACCAAATGTGTCTCTTGATGAAAGTATAACATGTGCCCCACATAATTATTAAGTTTGAAACAGTTATCTTCCATAATTCAGGGTCAGGGTCACTTCAAAATATGTATACAATCCAACTTTGAAGAGCTCCTGTGACCTTGACCTTGAAGCAAGGTCAACCAAACTGGTATCAAAAGATAGGGGTTACTTTGCCCTATATACCATATATAGGACAGGTATCCAATCTCAAAAACTTCAGAGAAAATTGAGAAAATGTGAAAAATGACTGTTTTTTAGACAACATTTATGGCCCCTGCGACCTTGACCTTGAAGCAAGGTCAAGTCACTATGTATGTTTTTTAGGCCTTGCCATCATACACCATCATGCCACATTTGGTATTGATAGACTTAATAGTCTCCGAGAAAAATCCAACGTTAAAGTTTTCGGACGCCCGGACGCCCGGACCGGACGCCCGGACGGACGAAAAGGGTGAGTACATAGACTCACTTTTTCTTCGCATGTGAGTAAAAAACTTCAAACTTTATGATTGCAATGAAAAAGTGCATCAGTTCATTTCTGTATATCAATCTGCTGGTCACTTGTGGTCAACAAGCTCCTGGACTCATTACTTAGGATCGAGAGAGAAAAAAAGTGAAATTCCTGCATAACCATTTGAAATGTATGAACGTTCTTTGCATTCATATATTGTTTGTTCTTCAACAATTTGAGTTCATTCATTTCATTTCATTCATTTAATCCACCTGTTTCGTGTACCTTTTATACTGCCAAAATGACTGATCTCCCTGGCAACAAATTGGCTTCCAAACACCACTCGTTCCTGCTCACAAAATCACATTTTCACACAGAAACACATACTTGATCGTCTTAGTACTGCTAGTGGTGTTCAAGCAATGTATGTGCTTTGTCATTCAAAAAAATGAAATGCACTTCAAATCAATAATGTCCTGACGACAAACCCTAGACCAGGACAATTCTCACTGGACTCCCTTCCAGGGGAATGCCCCTTTACAAAATACTGTAAGCATTCCCTCTATTTGTGTTGTGTGCCCCACCACTGGACTCCCTTCCAGGGGAATGCCCCGTGACAAAATACTGAAAGCATTCCCTCTATTTGTGTTGTGTGCCCCGCCACTGGACTCCCTTCCAGGGGAATGCCCCGTGACAAAATACTGTAAGCATTCCCTCTATTTGTGTTGTGTGCCCCGCCACTGGACTCCCTTCCAGGGGAATGCCCCTTTACAAAATACTGTAAGCATTCCCTCTATTTGTGTTGTGTGCCCCGCCACTGGATCCCTGCCAAAAAAAGGTAAGGACCATTAGCATTGCTCACAGGGACAGGATGTAAAGTCAGCACTAGCCATGGCACACTAATGTACACACACACATGCACATGCATGCACGCATGCATGCACGCACACACACACATGTATACACACACAAAAAATACAAACACAGACACCAGAACATCAAGGGAACAAACCTGGCTCCTGTTTCTTGCTATGGCTGTCTGCCTTCACCCCAACCATGTCCAGTATCACTTTTAGGGCACCCGTCCTTGGCAACGTTACATGCTCCAACACTGGATATCCATACTTTTGCGCATATCTTACAAAAGAAAAGAAAAATACATAAAGTCATCATTTTGGACAAGACCTACTTAAAAATCTGACAAAACATTGTGAATATATGATTTTCAAAGCAACACTCATTTAGAAACAAAAAGCACTATTTGCTGGAAGTGTGTGTATTGAGGATGGTAAATATCTCTACAACTATAAAGCTCAATGTGAGAGTTTTTGTATTTGTTTCTGTGTGTGTGTGTGTGTGTGTGTGTGTGTGTGTGTGTGTGTGTGTGTGTGTGTGTGTGTGTGTGTGTGTCTTCGCTATGCATTCCCACACCACTAAAGCTGCTGGATTCAAACTTGACACACATAATCTAGGTGCCATCAGGAAGGTTATTAGCTCCATACCTTTGTGGTAGCAACATCAGGAGCCGTTTTTTGTTGTGGCAGTTTTTTAATATTAAGCATTGGCGTTGGGCCATGGATGCCAGCCCATGCTTGAGAGAAGTTCGGCCCCAGCAGGAGTGCTTATGCTTAGAGATAAGGATGCTGAGGGCAGTGAGAATTCTGCTTTTGTCCCTCTCAATAAAGATAACCATCTCTGCACCTTCCCACTAATAAGGCTTTTGATCTGGGAGGATGGATAGATGGAGTTTAAGGGCCATTCAGCCTTGTAGGCTATATAAGACCCCAACATCAGTAAACACCCATCTGTAACAAGATCTGGGAGGATGGATAGATGGAGTTTAAGGGCCTATCAGCCTTGTAGGCTAAATAAGACCACAACGTCAGTAAACACCCATCTGTAACAAGATCTGGGAGGATGGATAGATGGAGTTTAAGGGCCTATCAGCCTTGTAGGCTATATAAGACCACAACGTTAGTAAACACCCATCTGTAACAAGATCTGGGAGGAGAGGAGAGGAGTGGTCAGGGGTGGTAGAGATAAGGATTTTGAGGACAACAATAACTCCTGTCCATCTCTGCCCTTTAAGCATGTTCACACTGAAAAGCTTTTTGTTTTTTTTTGGGGGGGGGGGGAGGGGGGGGGCGGCGGGGGGAGAGGAGGAGGAGGAGGAGGAGGAGGAGGAGAAGGAGGAGGAGGAGGGAGGGAGGGAGGGAGGGAGGGAGGGAGGGAGGGAGGGAGGGAGGGAGGAGGAGGAGAGGAGGAGGGAGGGAGGAGGAGGAGGAGGAGGAGGAGGGAGGAGGAGGAGGAGGAGGAGGGAGGAGGAGGAGGAGGGAGGGAGGGAGGAGGAGGAGGTGGTGGGAGGAGGGAGGGAGGGAGGGAGGGAGGAGGAGGAGGAGGAAGGAGAAGGAGGAGGGAGGGAGGAGGAGGGAGGAGAGAGGAGAAGGGGGGAGGGAGGGAGGAGGAGGAGGAGGGAGGAAGGGAGGAGGAGGAAGAAGAATGAGGAGGAAGGAGGAGGAGGAAGGAAGAAGAGAAAGGAGAAGGGAGGGAGGAGGAAGGAGGAGGAGGGAGGAGGAGGAGGAGGAGGGAGGAGGAGGAGGAGGAGGAGGGAAGAGGAGGAGGAGGGAGGAGGAGGAGGAGGAGGAGGGAGGAAGAGGGAGGGAGGAGGAGGAGGGAGGAGGAGGAGGAGGGAGGGAGGGAGGAGGAGGAGGTGGTGGGAGGAGGGAGGGAGGGAGGAGGAGGAGGAGGAGGAGGAAGGAGAAGGAGGAGGGAGGGAGGAGGAGGGAGGAGGGAGGAGAAGGGGGGAGGGAGGGAGGAGGAGGAGGAAGAAGAATGAGGAGGAAGGAGGAGGAGGAAGGAAGAAGAGGAAGGAGGAGGGAGGGAGGAGGAAGGAGGAGGAGAGAGGAGGAGGAGGAGGAGGGAGGAGGAGGAGGAGGAGGGAGGAGGAGGAGGAGGAGGGAGGAAGAGGGAGGGAGGAGGAGGAAGAAGGAGGAGGAGGAAGAAGGAGGAGGAGGAGGAAGGAAGAGGAGGAAGGAGGAGGAGGAGGAGGAAGGGAGGAGGGAGGAGGAGGGATGGATGGATGGATGGATAGTGTTTTATGGCCTATCAGCCTTCGAAGTCACGGTGTCCCTAGTTAATCGCCTTTCACGAATCGCGTAGGGAGACACGGTGGGTCAATTCTTACCCCGAACCCACAGGGGGAGAGGAGGAGGAGGAGGAGGAGGAGGAGGAGGAGGAGGAGGAGGAGGAGGAGGAGGAGGAGGAGGAAGGAGGAGGAAGGAGGAGGAAGGAGGAGGAAGGAGGAAGGAGGAGGAAGGAAGAGGAGGAAGAAGTCGAGCATAATAGTGGGCGAAGCCTGCTATTGTCTGCTTCCATACTAAGAGTTGGTCATCTTACACGATACTCCTGTATAGCAGGTTGCAGAGGGTGTAGCTAGTTTAATAAGCCTAATACAAGGATTGTTGCACTATGTAAACCTTTTTATTATAAACACAAATATAAAATTTAAAAAGGGGAGTGGGTGGATGGTGGGAGGGGGGGCTATTTTAACTTGCAACAGATTTTGGCATACCTGTGCAATTAAAAGAGCAAACATTTCATACAATGCCCTATAAGGCATCTATGGCTCTATAAGGAGTGGGGTATTTCTTAGACTTGACACCGCGCTATATCAGGTGGATCCATCACACGGCACTGAAGGGATTCATGGAGCAGACTCTCAGTCAGTGGA
Source organism: Theodoxus fluviatilis (assembly GCA_034096865.1). Taxonomy (NCBI): domain Eukaryota; kingdom Metazoa; phylum Mollusca; class Gastropoda; order Cycloneritida; family Neritidae; genus Theodoxus; species Theodoxus fluviatilis. The sequence goes on from JAWQFJ010010395.1 coordinate 87,543, forward strand.
AACAAAGTGCATGTGAGGGCACAGCACACAGAAGATCCTTTGCAGCAGCCAAGTCACAGAGAGAGGCTTACTTCTGGCTGCCCTCTCGCCGCTTGTGAAGGAAGCCTCCCTCTGGGAAGAGGATGATCCACTGCTTGAAGCGGGGCAGGTAGACATCTTCAAGGTGGGACTGCAGACCGACCAGTTGCAGCTGCCGGGTGTCCTTGCCCTGCAAACATCACTTGTCAGCCCTGCTGCTTCTGTCTGGATGCTGTAGGCAGTAAATGAAGGCTGTGATCTGTCTGTCCGGTGCAGACTCAAGCTATCAGCAGTGGTGCTCACTGCTGAGTGGCTCCAACAAGGGTAGAAAGGCAAGGAAGGTCCCATGCAACACAGCATGGATGATGGATGAATGGATTTGTTTACAGCCCCTCAGCCGTTATAAGGGCTATGCAAGGCTATTATCACCACAATCACCCAAACAAGCTAGAGTACAAGCAAATCAAGTCACAATTCCCTCCCTACTTGTTCTCCTCCTGCAGACTGCGCACGAAGACATGATGGCTCTATTCTTGCCCCCAACCCAGAGGGGAGGCATCACAGCAGACACTGTGTTGCATGAATAAATCACTGTTTATAGTGACAATGCCAAAGGCTGGGTCTGTGTATCAGAAGAGAAAGATGAAAAGATTCAATTAAGGAATGGAACAATTTGCAGAAAACTAACCAGACTGACTTCCATTCAAAACGTGCTGAGGAGTCATGGCATCAAAACAGTGTAATTATTTGTTTCCTCTGAAATATGTCCAGATATAAAAACACAAGAGAGCTCGCCAAAATGCACTTTCCATGTTACTCCACTGACCACTGAAATCCATGTCCATGGCGTTTTTTTGTGCTGCTCCTGTGCCTGGCAAAGGGAAACCCCATGAACACTACTACTGCTGGTGTGCAGCCAGACTCGGGACAAGAACTCCTATACGATGGTGGACTTTATCTTTTGAAACAGCTGTTCCTAAAACAACTGCAACGCAAGGCATAAGGAATCAATACACTTCTCTGGTTAAGTTTTACAGCACAGATTTCTGGGATGCTACACACTGCCAGAGCTGCTCAATGTCTGCTTCATCAGCTGGAATCCTGGATGCTGAGTTTTCAGGACTAGAGAGTGCTCCCCCACTGCTCAGCACTGATGCTGCTTGCATGCTGGGCAGCAACCTGTGGCACCCACCTGCATGATGAAGAAGTCGCCGCGCAGCATGGAGACCAGCCCAAAGTGGGTGAATCGGAAGATGTGGTCCATGATCCACATGACTCGGCCCCCTGCCAGCCCCTTGCCCTGCAGCGCCACCATGGTGAGGGGTGTGTCTGCCGTGGACTGGTGGTTCACCAGCAGCACCACACCTTCATCACTCAGCCTGCTGATGTCATCCCCTGTCTCAATGACTGCAAAGACAGGAGGCAAGAAGTGATCACCTGCATCAGTCCATTCCCACTGCCGCCACATTACACCATCTCCACCAGTATTAGTCTCCAGCATGAACTCACCATGGTCTCTCAGCCTTTCTCATTCCTCAGTTCCAACAGTGAAACACCCACTCCAGCAGTCCCAGCTTTCTGTGCCGTCAGCTACACCACACCTTTTGAGGTGGTCACAGTCATGCATTACCCAGTTTCTAATACATGTTTACCATATTACTTTGGTCACTATAGGTCAATACTGTGAATGATGAATTAATCTAAAGTTTTATTGATTTCCCTCGGTACATTTTACTGCCCCGTGTTGCCATTTCCACAGTGTCTTTTCCTGCCAGGGAAGGAGTGATTTCTACCTCTAGTTTTCTTCTTCAAAGCAGTGCTCTAAATGTAGTGATCATGTGATCAAGGCCAGGCACATTTGCCACACTAAATTCAGAACAATGAGTTTGAGGAGTCAAGTATGAGAAAGAGCTTACCCCTTCACTGGCAGGTCGGGGCAGTATGGGAGTGGTGACAATCAGATGATGATAATGAAGTTTTATGGCGCATCAGCCCTTGCAGGCTATGTAGGGCCATTGATAATGAAAAATCACTACAGCTGGTTCGAGTAAGTCACGTCACAATTTCCCTAGTTATCTGCCCTTTACAAACCTTTTAGGGAGACAATGTGGGCCTATGGAAGCAGCAGCAATTCGTGTCCAGAGTAAGGTAGCATGGGACAGCATGCCTTCATTTCATGACTGCTGTGACAAAGAGGAGAGCAAGGTTGGCGCACTCACTGCAATAGTTGGCACTGGAGAACCAGATCACCACGATGGATAGCAGCCCCTTGAAGAGCACGGCCTCCACTGTCCAGTACAGACTCCAGCTCAGCAGGCGCAGAGGCAGCAGCAGGAGCATCCAGACCAGGTAGCAGGGGATGCCATAGAGGTTTGTGGCCAGGATGATGGAGAAGCGAAAGCCATAGTACAGATAGGTAGGTAATGCTTTTACCCACTCCATCATTTCCACTGCTTGCTTCCTCTTCCCCTACCTGGAACAGTGGCATGACACATTTGTACCATTCACACAGAGTCCATCATGATCTTCTCATGCAAGTAAGCCAGGCAACAAGTGATTTTTATCTGTGGACAGGACACAGAGCTGTCTGCTATCCTCTTCAACATCTGGAACATTTTAATCTCAGCTCTTCTAAGAGTCTAGCTGGCCACTGAGTTTTATGTAATGGAGATGACATACTGTTTGGGAAAATCTCACATTCTAGTGCCTAGTCTGTCCTGAGAATACAACAATAGATAACATTGCTGACAATGTCCTGTACAGGCCTTTTCCTCCTGAGTGTCAGTCTGACCTCAGACTTTCCCATCCTACTGGGGTGCATAGTGCAGGGTTATAAGAGAAAAGTCCTCGGCACTAAGCGCTCATGGCCTCCTCCTTTGCTCACTGGTCAGCCATATACCTGAAAAATGCAAGTTGACTAAAGTATTGTGTATGGGTCTCTATTTCAAAGAATTTAATTCATGTACCAATGATCTCTTCAAAGTGATCATTTTAATGGCCCATCTCAACTGCAGACTACTCAAAAAACGTTTGTCAGAGATAGCAGATTGACACCAAGAATATTTGAAGTTACTGTGAAAAAATGTCATATAAGAATGTCTACAAGTACAACTGCCCAGATTTATGTTGATCAGGATATTACCTTCCATTCATTCAAATCTATGACTATGCATTTTACTTACCCACACAACAAAATAGAACTGCCTCCAGATAGAGTTCTCACAGCAACAAGGAAGCAGAGCCAGAGTGCATTGATCACAAGATATGTATTGATATTTGTCTCAACCAGGTACATGGCACCTATGCAGGCAGTCAAACTTAGATGGCAAGGACTCAATGTGTAACTTTACCATGGGATCATATTCTAATTTGGTTGTGAACTGCAACATGCTTAACTAACACTGAAAGTGGGACTGCATTGTTATCTTCACTGGCAGGTGGTGGTGGTGGTGCTGATTTTCACAAAGTCATTGCAAACAACACCTGTCATCTGTCCTTAGTGAGTTTCATAGTGATAACAGTTTACATCAAATTGCATAACATATTTCAATCATGAATGCAGTTCAGTATACTGCAAGGTAAAACAAATACAGAAACATCAAAGGAAATGTGACTCTTGAATTTCGCTGTACAAGAGGCAACTCATTAGCAACAACTAACATTCTCAGGATTATTTGATAAACAAGAAAGAATCCAGATTTCTCCTGTCCCAGGGATTGAACTGCAGCACTGCACCTTGTACATAATCAAGCGCAAAAGCTTGCTGGACCACAACCACCTGTCAACAGATGGTTTCAATACGCAGTAGAGGTTGAGGAGCTGACTATGCACTCACGCAGGAGGGGAGACTACTGGATATGGGGCTGCCAGGAGCTGGTGATCTATATATATAGTAAACATGATGGAAGGCTGAGTAAGCTCCTCTTGTTTTTTGGCATGACATAGACATTGAACCAACACTCTCACAGTCACACAGACATTGAACCAACACTCTCACAGTCACACAGACATTGAACCAATACTCTCACAGTCGTACAGACATTGAACCAACACTCTCACAGTCACGCAGACATTGAACCAACACTCTCACAGTCACACAGACATTGAACCAATACTCTCACAGTCACACAGACATTGAACCAACACTCTCACAGTCACACAGACATTGAACCAACACTCTCACAGTCACACAGACATTGAACCAACACTCTCACAGTCACACAGACATTGAACCAACACTCTCACAGTCACACAGACATTGAACCAATACTCTCACAGTCACACAGACATTGAACCAACACTCTCACAGTCACGCAGACATTGAACCAACACTCTCACAGTCACACATACATTGAACCAACACTCTCACAGTCACACAGACATTGAACCAATACTCTCACAGTCACACAGACATTGAACCAACACTCTCACAGTCACATAGACATTGAACCAACACTCTCACAGTCACACAGACATTGAACCAACACTCTCACAGTCACATAGACATTGAACCAACACTCTCACAGTCACACAGACATTGAACCAACACTCTCACAGTCACTCAGACATTGAACCAACACTCTCACAGTCACACAGATATTGAACCAACACTCTCACAGTCACACAGACATTGAACCAACACTCTCACAGTCACACAGACATTGAACCAACACTCTCACAGTCACACAGACATTGAACCAACACTCTCACAGTCACACAGACATTGAACCAACACTCTCACAGTCACACAGACATTGAACCAACACTCTCACAGTCACACAGACATTGAACCAACACTCTCACAGTCACACAGACATTGAACCAACACTCTCACAGTCACACAGACATTGGCAACTTCAAGCCAGAAGTTGTAGCATGACATGGTTGAATGCTTCTGGTGGCTAAGGGCAGCATAGGAACAGTAGCTTTGGGCAGAGAGTGGGGCCATGGTGGCTAAGGGCAGCATGGGAACAGTAGCGTTGGGCAGAGAGTGGGGCCATGGTGGCTAAGGGCAGCATGGGAACAGTAGCGTTGGGCAGAGAGTGGGGCCATGGTGGCTAAGGGCAGCATGGGAACAGTAGCTTTGGGCAGAGAGTGGGGCCATGGTGGCTAAGGGCAGCATGGGAACAGTAGCTTTGGGCAGAGAGTGGGGCCTTGGTGGCTAAGGGCAGCATGGGAACAGTAGCTTTGGGCATGGAGTGGGGCCATGGTAGCTATGGGCAGCATGGGAACAGTAGCTTTGGGCAGAGAGTGGGGCCATGGTGGCTAAGGGCAGCATGGGAACAGTAGCTTTGGGCATGGAGTGGGGCCATGGTGGCTAAGGGCAGCATGGGAACAGTAGCTTTGGGCAGAGAGTGGGGCCATGGTGGCTAAGGGCAGCATGGGAACAGTAGCTTTGGGCAGAGAGTGGGGCCATGGTGGCTAAGGGCAGCATGGGAACAGTAGCTTTGGGCATGGAGTGGGGCCATGGTGGCTAAGGGCAGCATGGGAACAGTAGCTTTGGGCATGGAGTGGGGCCATGGTGGCTAAGGGCAGCATGGGAACAGTAGCTTTGGGCAGAGAGTGGGGCCTTGTTGGCTAAGGGCAGCATGGGAACAGTAGCTTTGGGCAGAGGTTGGGGCCATGGTGGCTAAGGGCAGCATGGGAACAGTAGCTTTGGGCATGGAGTGGGGCCATGGTGGCTAAGGGCAGCATGGGAACAGTAGCTTTGGGCAGAGAGTGGGGCCATGGTGGCTAAGGGCAGCATGGGAACAGTAGCTTTGGGCAGAGAGTGGGGCCATGGTGGCTAAGGGCAGCATGGGAACAGTAGCTTTGAGCAGAGAGTGGGGCCATGGTGGCTAAGGGCAGCATGGGAACAGTAGCTTTGGGCAGAGAGTGGGGCCTTGGTGGCTAAGGGCAGGCTAAGGGCAGCATGGGAACAGTAGCTTTGGGCAGAGAGTGGGGCCATGGTGGCTAAGGGCAGCATAGGAACAGTAGCTTTGGGCAGAGAGTGGGGCCTTGGTGGCTAAGGGCAGCATGGGAACAGTAGCTTTGGGCAGAGAGTGGGGCCATGGTGGCTAAGGGCAGCATGGGAACAGTAGCTTTGGGCAGAGAGTGGGGCCATGGTGCCTAAGGGCAGCATGGGAACAGTAGCTTTGAGCAGAGAGTGGGGCCATGGTGGCTAAGGGCAGCATGGGAACAGTAGCTTTGGGCAGAGAGTGGGGCCTTGGTGGCTAAGGGCAGCATGGGAACAGTAGCTTTGGGCAGAGAGTGGGGCCATGGTGGCTAAGGGCAGCATGGGAACAGTAGCTTTGGGCAGAGAGTGGGGCCATGGTGGCTAAGGGCATCATGGGAACAGTAGCTTTGGGCAGAGAGTGGGGCCATGGTGGCTAAGGGCAGCATGGGAACAGTAGCTTTGGGCAGAGAGTGGGGCCATGGTGGCTAAGGGCAGCATGGGAACAGTAGCTTTGGGCAGAGAGTGGGGCTATGTGGCATCACACATAAATGGGTCCTCTGAAAACGGGGTTCAGGAAACAAGTGTATAAAAAATTTTGCTTGCAAGAAAATACAGTGAGAATGCACCTTGGGTTGTGGCATTTTTACTACACATTAACACGCTCCTATAGTTTTTTCTGTCAAGTCCTGAGTATAGCACAGCACAGTCAATAGGCCTCAACAGCATTAACCCTCAGAGAACAACTCTACCTTTAGCAGACAACCAAAAGCATACATGAGATAAACACACAATCTGTATAAATATTTCTTATCACATGGCCATGCATTTAGGAACAATGGTAAGTTGCTGGCCAAAAGTTTGAGAAAACATTTTAAAATTCATCACAAGTATTTGAAGTAATATATCAAATTCAAGATGCACCTGTTTGTGTTCAGTTGACATATTGATCTATGTGACATAAAGAAAAAAAAGGGGGAGGGGGGTGTTTTGAAAGCATAATTTTGACCAGAAGAATTATAATTAATTAATCTATGAATAATCAAAAGTAAAATGTGCTTATTATGAAATCAATTAGTGAAATTAAGTTCAAATGACATCAATTCATTGATATGAAAGCATTACACATTGTAACATACATGCTTGTTTCCTTAAGCAGAATATGTTAAGATGATGGAATTATTGATGAGCAGAGAGAGGAGGAAAAAGTGAGGAATCAGAAAAAGGTGGGGGAGGGGGAAAAGATGGGAAAAGTACGAAAGGCGGAGAAAGGGTGGGGGGAGAGGAGGCAGAGAAGGAGGAGGAAAAAGGAGGAGGTGGACAAGGAGGAGGAGGAGGAAGGAGGACGAGGAGGAGGGGGAAGGAGGGAGTAGGAGGAAGGAGGAGAAGGAGGATGGAGGAGGAGGAGGAGGAGGAGGAGGAGGAGGAGGGAGGAGGAGGGAGTAGAAGGAGGAGGAGGGAGTAGGAGGAGGTGGAGGGAGTAGGAGGAGGTGGAGGGAGTAGGAGGAGGAGGAGGGTGTAGAAGGAGGAGGAGGGAGTAGGAGGAGGTGGAGGGAGTAGGAGGAGGTGGAGGGAGTAGAGGGAGGAGGAGGAAGGAGGAGGAGGAAGTGCAGAGTTGGAAGAATTGGACTTTTAGGAGTAGTCGCAGGAGCTGCAGCTGCAGCAAGAGGAGCAACAGCAGCTGGAGCAGGAGGAACAGGAGCAGGCGAACCAGAAGAGCGTAAGGATGTCTATGACGGCCACGATGAAGGCTGAGGACGAGACCCATGCAACTGTGTAACAGTAAGGGCTTCCTCTAGGGAAACCGCTTTGCCTCAATTAAGTTCCGCCAAGGACAATTTCACCAGGCTGCTCGAGTCTTCTTCAATCATCTTAAAGGTCCCGTTTGACAAGTTCCTTAACTAGATCAGTACTCTTCTCTAGCTGGATAAGATTTCAACACTTTCGGATCTCAAGCGAAAACCTCAGTCGATCAGCTATCATCAAATAAGTAAGATTGTCTGACTACCTCAGTATGCGTAAAGCCGTAACCTAGGTAAATGAAGCAGAAACAAAGAGCGAGAGTTTAAGTATGATCAGAACATATGCCTGCACTAGACCACTGTTCTTTGTCGAAAAAGGACAGTTCAACGGTGCTGAGTGTAACAGACCTCATTGAATGACAACACGTGCCGGAATCTCTTGGATTCTGAGGAGACTCGGGCAAGGCGAGTTGGCATGAACGGGTTATCTCCCTTGCATCAGCATTACAAACGAAAAAAATAAAAACTTCAAATAACATACAGTGGGTTTTTTCAATTTACTTTTTTTAACGCATAGATACGTTTTCATATGCTTTCTAACGTTCTTTTTAGTATTTATTTCATCATTGTTTCGTCATTATTTAGTTTTTATATCCTCCCACGACACACAGCGAAGAGTACCACATCGCAGGTTTTCGTGTTGAGTTGGAGTAATCAGACATATGTAAGCGATCATATTCTTATTTTTTCTGTTGTGATCTCATGAATTCATAGATAATGCCTAAACTCAGCTGATCTATAACTAATGTAAACTATTACTCGTAAAATGTGTGTGAAATACTGTAATTCATTATGAAAATAGTGGTAAATCCCGCTTGAGATCGAGTGTTATTTTTGGAGAACACGGTGAATTGCTGTGCTCTTACTCTTACCAAAGAACATAGACATATGTCTATGTTCTTTGCTCTTACTTAGTCTCGTTAACTGTAACGAGGAGAAGAACTTGTTTAAAAAACCTCCTACTCTGAGCTCACTCAGTTTACTAATCTTTCTCCGAAGAAGGCTACTCCGAATTAAGTGAGTTAATAACTTAGTGATCGATTCAGTAGGCTACTGTGTAGTCTGTACTGATGATCGTTATTAATTTCATCATATTCATGATATTGAATATTCAAGCAGTTGGTAATTTTTTTAAGTAGTAATCTGAATGAATTTTAGAGGGACAGTGAAATGTTAGAATGTAATGTCTTTCGATCTTCAGCCTTGTTTGTTCGACTATATGGACAGGCTTTATGCAGCTGGTATTCTCTAACCAGAGGAAACTAAGCTGGCAGTTTCTGACCCATGACGCAAGGCATGCAAAGAGATGAAGGCAGTAGACGGGCGTCTGGAGCTATGAATTTACAGGTGTGACCCTGTCCCCCGAGAGTGTCAGAAAGTGTTAAGGGCCGTCTGAAGACCGTCTGTTGCCTCCCTCCATTGGGAGTTTCTTGCCACTACCCAGAGGAAATTGTAGACGAGACCGTGTCATCAAAATGTTACAGTCCAGCATGAAAATAAATAAATGAATAAATAATAAATAAATCATCCGTGATGAGGCCAATTTGATTTCAAATTTTCATTTGTGGATGTGGTTGCTTCAATATCACGGGCATAGCCAAGAACCTTTAATCCCATCCCTTGTTGATGTGGAAACAGTATATAAAATAATAAATGTGTTGCTTTTATATATAGTTTTAACTTTCTTATTAATTTCCTGTACTCCTTGTGCAGGTGTGACAATATTGGCGCATTCCTACCCATCCACCCACCCCCTCCCCCTACCCACACCTTAGCTTCTACTTAGGACAATATTTGTTTCAATTCAATCTGCTCCATTCTATTGATTGAGATGATTGAGTTTAGTTATCTTTTTGTGAGAATAAAAAAAGGAAAGTTGAAGTCTTGAATGCTCAAATGCACGAATACAAGAGTACCATATTTCAGGTCCAGTGCATGTTGAATGCTCATTTATGTATTAAATAGGTTTGTCTCTATCCACAGCTGCAAGAAACCAGGCAAGGGCTTACTAATTGTTTGTAGACAAGACAGTCGCCATGGTTCTAGCAGATCTAGGTCGGAGGATTACCACCGCCCTCAAATCTCTCAGCAATGCCACCATCATTAATGAGGAGGTGAGTGGAATGTGTTCTGATGACTGCAAAGAACTTGCTATGCTCCCAGTACATCCCCTACTAAATGTCCACCCCACCCCCACCCCCACCCCCCTGATTTCCCCTAATTAATAAAGTACTGACACTTACATAAATGGCCAGGGCTGTCATAGTCATTGTCTGAAGTCTCCTGCTGGGAATTGTCGGTGCAGCCATCGCTGTCACTGAGAATAAAGGATAGTTGGTTCTCCAGAGCATCCTCTCTCAACTGCCCTGCCCAATTAACTGTTGGTTGTGCAAGTGACAGCCCCGGATCCAATTTAACCACTCAGTCATCATAGCCTCATTAGCCAATGACGACCTGCAAACCAAACCTATGAACTTGAATCCTGCTAGGAATGTCAGTTTTCGGCAATGGTTTGATCCCAGGTAAGAGTACATTCAAACAGCACAAGCTTCCTTCCATCGGCAAGTGCAGGCGGTACCACTGTTAGATGCTCCTTGTCCTTCTTGTGCCCTGTTGACAACACCTGCAGCTCATTTGCTCCTGTATAATCTAAAGTAGCCTTCTCTGGCACTTCTAATTTCTATCATATGACATATGGGCATTTCATCCATGTTCCCAATATCATGCTCTGTGTACTTTTGTCTTTTCCGTTGCTGGATGATTCTAACACAGAAAGAAGTCAACTCTCGAATCAGTCACAGTGCTGGACTTCTGTGCTATGTGCATCAACAACCGAAGGCTGATTTGGTTTCTCTTCTTAAATTGCCCGTACCATCCAGCAGAGGCTCTAAAGGATGGGTTTCCATTTTCTCTATGTCAAAGCTTCAAAGAAAACTGTCTTAGAGATTTTTTCATCACATAAACACCTGCCTGCTGCCTTTTACTGAGCCATGCAAGAACCTTCTCGATATCTTTGGATGTGACCTTTCCGCTGCCCCCTGTCAGTCTCTTGCAGCAGGCAGATGTAGAAGTCCATAGCACTGTAAATTTCTCCAATTTACCACACCATTATTGAACCCTTCTCTTGTCCACTTTGAAGAATTTCACCACCTGATGCTTGCCATGGGTCTCTGCAAAATTGATGACATGTAATATGAAGGATATTGTATATGATCCCTTCGACACCATGGCTGAGGATGATGAAATCATTCACTCTGCATGGTCACAGATTGGCAGGAAAGTTAACTCCACATTGATTGGCTCATTTTGTTTGCAGCACTGTTCTTTGATTGGTGTTTCATACATTTCTTTTTTCATCTTCTACACTGCTGTGTGTAGGTAAAGCAGTCGTAAAACGGTCCCCAAAAGACACATATTTCATGCACCAGGTGTGACTATGGGGGAATGTACAGTTTTTGTTCTCTTTGGGTGACCAGCAGTTTATCAGGCTGCTTAAATAGTGCCTATGTTCCTATCACTCACGAAAAGCTTTTAGTTCCAAAGCATGCAACAGAAATACTATTATCACTGATTGATTACATATATATTTTGTCATGAAATTGTACTTGGTAGGTTTCATTGTTGTCCCGAAGACATTAAGATCATTCTTTGTGCAGTCGATACAAGTGCTTGTTTGTTGCAGTTTGGTCCCAAGTTGTAAGGGGCACTATATAATATAACTGCCTTGAAGCCTGTGACCACTTTACTATTTATATGATTGCCAACATTAGTCTGGATTCTGCTATAAATCCACCAAAGTATTTTCTACTGGTATTTCTGCTGATGTCTTCAGAGCCCCAGATACATGTGCTGTGGTGCAATAGCACTGACTGCCTATTGTCTTGTGCACAGGTGCTGAATGGCATGCTCAAGGAGATAGTCACTGCCTTGCTGGAAGCCGACGTCAACATTCGCCTTGTCAAGCACCTCAGGGAAAATGTGCGGTAAGCATCAGTTCCTTAGTGTCACCACCTGTTGATTCACCACTTGCTTTTAGCCTCAGAATTTGTTTTCTCTTTCTCACTGTTGCCATCCTTTCTCAAGGAATTGCATTTGTGTGTGTGTGTGTGTGTGTGTGTGTTGTGTGTGTGTGTGTGTGTGTGTGCATATGAATATGCTTGCAACTGGGGTTATATATGTGTGTGTGTGTGTATGCATGCATGGATATTCATGTATGTGTATGTGTGTGCATGCATGCATATGCTCATGTGTGTGTGCATATGTGTGTGTATGTGTGTGTGTGTGCGTGCATGTGGTTTGTGTGTGTGTATGTGTGCGTGTGTGTGTGCGTGTGTGTGTGTGTGTGCGTGTGTGTGTGTGTGTGTGTGTGTGTGTGTGTGTGTGTGTGTGTGTGTGTTCTTTTCAAGGGGGACACTAGTATGAAAATGGTCAAAATGTCATTCTGGTGGTTTTGACTTCTGAGCATTTATAGTTGTTTCAACCCACACCAATGTACTTCCAATAGTCTCTCTACTTGAAATATGCCAGAAAACATGTAAAAATGCAAAGGAAGAACTGAGAATGTTTGCCTGCACTGTTGGAAATGCAAATGATTAGAAGATGGCAAAGGCAAGTTTTCCTGTGTTTTATTTTTTCACATTTTCTGGAAAACTACTTTTTTGTGAACTTAACATTATGCAGAAAATATTCTAAGCATTTTACAGATCTGTAATTTTCAGGGTGTCTTCTTTATGCATGTAGCGACATCTTGTCACATGCATTTGTGATATTATTATTAGCCCCTAGTTCAGCAGCTATACATACAAAAAGTTCTACAAAAATATTTTTTTCAAGTACATGAAATTAGTAAATATTCTTTCCAAATGTAGTTGGAATTTTCCCAATAGAATGTGACAAATTTTATATATTGAAATGTCAAATCAAGGAAACCAGTTTTTATTTTGCTGTGTATAGTTTTTGAGTTGAAAACAGAAAATTGCATGTTTGGGTGGCCATTTTGAATATTTAACAAATGACTTACCTTTTCCCCCATTAAAGCGAAAGGGGTTTTTGCTTATTTTCATGTCTATTTTTGAATTGCCATGCATAAAAGTTAGAAAACTCATTGCAGTAAAAGTAATCATCTCTGGTACCCATATCTCCCCGTAATGAGATTTATCGATGTGATATAACAATCCAGCCGAATGTGGAATTCGAAGTGATTCTGCATGCTTGCAGGGCAGTCATTGACTTTGAGGAAATGGCGGGTGGCCTGAACAAGAGGCGCATGATCCAGTCAGCCGTCTACAAGGAACTAGTGAAGGTGAGGAAGAAGCCCAAACATTTGGCAGGAAGCTGCAGTCTGGTGTATCTCGGGTCAAGCATGTAACTCCAGACTGTGTTGACTTCTCAGTTCCATCACTACAGAGGTCAAGCCCCCCTGATGCCTCTGTGTTGTTAGTGACCATGCCTGTTAACTGTGCCTGTAATTGTGCTGATGGGAAGGAGTTCATGTGTGTAACAGCTGAGATATTACATGCAGTGGAGGCAGCTGTTGATGTTATGGATATGATTGTATGCTGAATCAGAGAAAGTTGTCATGCATTACTTGAAAGTGTGTTTCAGTGGAGATGGCAATGTTTGTAATGAATGAGACTGCTATTGTGAATATCATGTGTGTTAGTACTGAAATAGTGTGTTTGGTGGAAATAATCAGGAACAAGATTAAATTGTTTCAAAGATCTTACTATACGCTAAGATTGTTCGCTCCTCCTCCGCGCTCTTGAGCGAAAGTGATTACACTGATGGAGTTACCTCCCTTGCAAATGCGGGCCAGCTGAGCTAAACTCTATGGTTTAGATGGTGGAAAGCACAGACGCGCATGAACAATCAAAGCATTCATATACTTTTTACAGACGTCACAGGTTTTCATGTCAACATGAAAATTGTCTTAGCCGATTTTTTTACGAAGTCGGATAAATTTTTTCATCAATAACAATGAAGAAAATAGAGTGATAATGTATACTTACCTGTAGAGGAGATCTTCTCTGGAAACATTGTATCCATTCACAGAAAATCGTCACTCATGCTGCAGCTTCATGATTTTTCTGTTCCTTCGCGAAAATCCTCTAAAAGATTGGCTACAGTCCTTTAGCGAGAAGTGTAACCTGACGTTTGTGAATGTTTTTATCACTCGTCTCAGCACTCGGCACTTCTTCTCAAGGCATTCCATTTTTGTGTTGAGGCACACGCTCTTCTCCAGCAAGTCTGTCAGTCTGTTATTTATTTTGTCTGTGTGCAGGACTTTTTCAATGTTCTTTCTGTAGGCATCCTCCGCTGTTCTGATGACTGTTTCGAGTTGCTCTGAAGGAAAGACGAGGCCGTCTGCCTGAATGTTTTGGAATTGTTTGTGTTTGATTAGCATCTCAGAATTCACCCCTCTTTCTGAACCAGTCAGAAGACCATTGCAATCTTGACATACTTTCCTCTGCAGTTTTCTTGCTATGAAGCCGGCGATGTAGCATAGTACATTCTCTTGTACAGGTCTGAGGGAGTCATCGCTCAAAGATAAAGCAGAGGTGTTGGAGGAGCTAGCTGGTTGAGGATGCCTGAATTTAGAGGTTCCTCAACCTCAGCTCTTGTTGCAAAGGTTTCACTTCCTTGTGTGTCTATGCCATGCAATGTATCGGTCATAGAGTTCAAGGCAAGCAAGCTTCTGTCGTGATCTTCGCAGTTGCTGCCGGGCTGTGCATGAAGAATGAGTCAACCATTGTCTGCCCAAGACGGATCCAAAACTGTTGTGCACTGGGGTTGTCACCGTGTCCTCCTCTCCCTCGGATCGTGGAAATCTTAGTGACCAGATTTTTCCGATAGTCCATGGCCCATTTTCTGTGCTGATCACAGGTTTCTGCTGTTGAATGTGTTGAAAAGCTGATCAAATTTTTCAACGAAATGAGCCGTTGGAAGGGCACCCTGGCCGACTATTCTAGATGCAGCAAGCAGGGCAATTCCAGAAGAAACTGAACGTGAAAGAACTTGAGCAGCATATTTCACTCGCAGTGCTGCAAAAGGTGGAAGATCAATGTGCTTTGCTGTCAATTTTGGAGCAACCCGTATTTGACTCTGTTTGTCAAGATTGTGGAAAGTTTCTATGTGTCTCCAAGATACTGCTTTTCCATTGACAAGAAATCTGTGCTTCCTCAAATTGTTCCGTACATTCTTCAGCAAGATCGTAAACAACAAAGATTTTCTTGCCATTGAGAACGAAGTAGGGATTTTCCTCACTGATTTTGCAGCAGCCCTCAAACATTTTTCTGTTGTTGGAGCCTTGATCAGCGATCTCAACTTTGACATTCAACCCACTGTCTTCGAGTTTTTCGATGCATTCAAGTAGCAGGGAGTGGAGATCACTGCATTTGATTAGGCCGCTGGACAGCGCATATCCGACAGTCTGCTTCCAAGGTAAGACCAGTCCTCGAGCCATGAAGACTGTTGCATGGTTTGCCACGTACTTCGAAAGGCCATTGCTCCCAAAGTCCTCCAGTCCCTCGACCTAGTCTCTTTCCCTATTGCACTCCACTGCCTCCTTCAGAGCCATTTCATAAAAAATGACGCAGCAAAGCCTGGAATGTGCCGGCATTGATGAAAACTTAGTTTCCAGAGCCTTCAAGATAAACCTGTTAAATCCAGGATATCCTCTGATTTTCCTCATTGTCCTTCACAAAGTGCTGACCGAAGGTAGCGGGAACAGTTGCTTCAGGATGCGGTAGGCTTTGGGGCTGGCATGAAACAGAGACAATGCAAATGCTAGCTTTCCTTATGCGATCTTGTGTTTTCCGGTGGATAAGACAAAGCTGGTTTCACGAAAACTGCAGTGTCGCACCGGAGAAAAATTCTGATAATTTCCCTTCCAGTTTTTCTGTGTGTGTGGATGCATTTTGTTGTCCTGCAGCTTTGTCTCTCCTTGGTAGCTTTTCTTTTTCGTTCCTCTCTTCTTTTTTCTGTACAGTTGGTTCCTGGCTCTTGCAAGTTTTCTCTTCAAAATTGCCACTTGAGGCGTCTCATTGTAGGGGTATTTGGGATCAACTGATCCTGAACTCCCTGTCTCGTGTTCAGCAGGGTTTAGTTGGCAGTCTAGAGAAGTTACAGTACATAGCTTCTCTTTCTTGCTTGGAGGTGCAGGTTGTAATCAGTCTTATGGAGCAGGTCTCTTTGTTGTAATTGGCTTCGGTGGATTGGGCACATCAAATATTGTTGGAATTGCATTCCAATTGAGTCTCTTCTTTTCCGGCGCCGTGAACTGGTTTTCTTCAAAATGGTCAGAACACAGGCAGCAGACCTTGTACAAGTGCTGGGCTTCTTTACCCAGCAAGTCTGCGCGCCGACAATTGTTTGCCCATACTCGGCACCTTTCCTCATCTGCAGGGAAACGAAAAATGATTTTCCTCAGCAGCTTTCCTTGTTTCTGGCATTGCTGTAGTAAGGCACTGCAAAAATCACCCCCCTGCTTTTCGACGGTCATGCGAAGCCACAGTCATGATGCGGCTTGGCACACGTTCTTCCACTCTCTCATACATGGGTGTTCTCTCTCCATTTATTCGTAATCCACATACCCTTTATTTATTAGTTTGTCGGACGGCCCAACAAAGCACAGCATCATTGTTTGTAGTGACAAGGCTCATTACCATTTTCAATCAGCGTACCCTTCTTGTCTGATGTTTTCCAGCCAGAACATCTCCATCCCATTAACTTTTGACCGCTCTGTCGCCTTGTGTAAACATAGGACCGCACATGTAGTTCTCACTAGCGTGCTGCCTGAGGCAGTGGTGACCTTAAGAGACACTGCTGTAATTAATTCGACTAAAACCTCTGCATTCTAAGGGGTGGAAAAACGAGTCATAATAGTTCTAAACTATACTCAGATCTTGCGTGGCGGCTTGACAGACCAAGGGGGTGTAACTCTTTGTGCGTCATTGCAGAAACCGACTGAGTGAACTATCTTAGCATATAGTAAGATCTTTGATTGTATGTTTTCACTGCAGAAAGTCTGCAACCATATGTTTTTTTACCCACTTCAGGTGTCATAACCAAGACTGTGTGTTGTATTGTTGTATGTCGTTGTGTGTTACAGCTGATTGACCCAGGCGTAAAGGCCTGGTCACCCACCAAGGGCAAGAACAATGTCATCATGTTTGTGGGACTGCAGGGCAGTGGCAAGACCACCACTTGCACCAAGGTCAGTCAATTTACCAGTGTGGCAGCTTGCAGTGTCAGTAAGCATGCAGTCATGCAGTCTGTACAACCCAGGCAGCTTGCAGTGTCAGTGGTGATGCAGTCATGCAGTCAAGCAGTCTGTACAACCCAGGCAGCTTGCTGTGTCAGTGATGATGCAGTCATGCAGTCAAGCAGTCTGTACAACCCAGGCAGCTTGCTGTGTCAGTGATGATGCAGTCATGCAGTCATGCAGTCTGTACAACCCAGGCAGCTTGCAGTGTCAGTGATGATGCAGTCATGCAGTCAAGCAGTCTGTACAACCCAGGCAGCTTGCTGTGTCAGTGATGATGCAGTCATGCAGTCTGTACAACCCAGGCAGCTTGCTGTGTCAGTGGTGATGCAGTCATGCAGTCTGTACAACCCAGGCAGCTTGCAGTGTCAGTGGTGATGCAGTCATGCAGTCTGTACAACCCAGGCAGCTTGCTGTGTCAGTGGTGATGCAGTCATGCAGTCT
>JAWQFJ010010395.1:107500-110000 GCA_034096865.1 Theodoxus fluviatilis
CAGCAAGATTGAGAAACCTTCTGGATGACATGGATTGAATGCAACCTTGTTCTTTCATCTGTGAATGGTGAAAGTTAAGTGAATTTGTGTCAGTTTTGTGGCATGGTGAGAGAAAGGGAAGATTTTGTCTTCTTTTCATCATGTTTTTAATACATACAAGTGATGGAGAGACTGTTATTGTCAGAGTGCTATGATTTTTTGTATTAACCTCTTTTATTAACCTCTTTTTAAAAAGAAGTTTTGTCCATTGAGAGAGAGAAAGAAACTTTTTAATATGTAAGAATGGGCCACTGGAAGAGGGGCTTATGGCCAACATTTAACCCCTGTGAAATGATGATGAAAAGTAGTAAATGATGAATACAAATTCTGCCATGGAAAACCCTTTAGAGCTATCATAACGTTTCTTCAGAGACTCTTGGTCTTAGATGCCGAGGCCAAGCGATGGACACATCAGTGCTTGACATGACACAGCTGTGTGCTGTGACAGATTGAGTGGGGGCAAGGTGAGGGAGTGTGGGGGGTGACAGTCCAGACTGCTGTGTGCTGTGACAGATTGAGTGGGGGCAAGGTGAGGGAGTGTGGGGGGTGACAGTCCAGACTGCTGGACAAGCTTGTCTGCATTGCAGGCCAAAGCCTTCAAGGAGAAGGTGGATGTGGGCTCCGTCATCATCACCAAGCTGGACGGTCACGCCAAGGGAGGAGGGGCACTCAGCGCGTGAGTTTGCGTTTTCCAGTCTCTGTTTCTCATTAAGATCATTCTGTGCTTGCCTGTCTCCGTTCTAGGTCGTTGGTTGTTCTTTTTCTCTGCCTTCCAGGGGATTGCTCTCAGGATGACACGTAGCTTGGACATTCAGCAAGCATCCTCTTGATGTAACATTTTCATGCACATACACACATAGAAAGAGGGGATGGGGGTGGGTGGGTGGAGCTAGAGAAAGAGATGCATGCATACAATGCAGACAAGTCCAGAGCAAATGAAATGCTTGCTCAATACAAATCTGAAAATCTTGGAGTTAGATGCCATTGCTTTTTTTTCACCCTTGGTGTGGGGGATGTGGTTGCATTTGATGCTGTGTAGAGCTCTTCCCTGCACTGCCTGCCTTTCCCTTGCACAGGGATGTGCGTAGCGTGCACTGCCTGCCCTTCACTTGCACAGGGATGTGCGTAGCGTGCACTGCCTGCCCTTCCCTTGCACAGGGATGTGCGTAGCGTGCACTGCCTGCCTTTCCCTTGCACAGGGATGTGCGTAGCATGCACTGCCTGCCCTTCCCTTGCACAGGGATGTGCGTAGCGTGCACTGCCACTGATGTAAAAAACACACTTGACATGACAGTGCTGTGTGGTGCTTGCAGGGTTGCTGCCACCAGGAGTCCCATCATATTCATTGGAACTGGGGAACACATGGACGACTTTGAGCCTTTTAAAGTGCAGCCCTTTGTCAGCAAGCTCCTTGGTGAGTTCACTCCTCTTGCCCTGATCCACATCCCCCATCCCCCATCCCCCCTCTCCTTTCCTCACTTACTCATGCAGAGTTGGGTAGTTAAGACAAGAATTTGTTTGCAACTACATGACCCTGGTTGGCTCACTGTCCACCTATACAGAGATAGAATTGAGGTAGATAACAAAGATAGAACCTAAAGAGAATTGAGCATGGACAAAGACTCTTCATGCCCCCCATAAATGAAAAAACAACATTGTATTGATGTATTGTGATGCCCCCTCACGCAGATATCTTTCTTAAAATCTTGGCTGTGTAAACATAATTGAAGAAAGATGGACAAATCAGACACTGTTGCATGTGACATTACAGTTGTTTCTCTGGCAAGACCAGACCCACAGCGTCTCCCTACAAGATTCGTAAGAGGCAAATAAAAAGGGACATCGTGACTTGATTCTCAACTCTTGGACAGCTGACAGGGATGTTTTCTTGTAAAAGTGGGAATGGCTTTATTTGATTTAGGAATTGAAACTTCTTGATTTTTTTAAAATACACATGCACTGACACCTATGAGGAATGGGATTGGTTGAGGAAATGGTAAACAATTGACTTTGGGATGAAGAGCCTGTTGTGACTGCAGTGTGGGGTGTACAGTATGACTTTTCACGAGCAAAAGCAGCAGAACTGTTGAAGGTATATTTGTGTTCTCATTCATTCACCTTATCTTCAGTGTTCCCCTCCCTTGTGGGACGGGGGTGAGAATAGTCCCACTGCGCCTCCGATGGCAATCCATAAGAGGCAAATAATTAAGGAAGTTGTGACTTGACTTGCTCTTATTCTAACCAGCTCTCATCAGTTTAGTGATGGATGGCCTTACATGGTCTACAAAGGTTGATAGGCTGTAACATTTCATCCAACCCTCCCTCCCTCCCTCCCACCCTCCCTCCCTCCCTCCCTCCCTCCCTCCTTCCTTCCCTCCCTCCCTCCCTCCCTCCCTCCCTCCCTCCCTCCCTCCCTCCTTCCCTCCCTTCCCTCCCTCCCTCCCTCCCTCCCTCCCTCCCT
>JAWQFJ010010395.1:112500-152500 GCA_034096865.1 Theodoxus fluviatilis
TGTGTGTGTGTCTGTCTGTCTGTCTCGACTTAACGGCTGATATCTCAAGAACTACTGGACGAATTTCCTTGACATTTTGCACACTTACTGGAAGTTAGGTCCGATTGAATGTATCAAATTTTCAGAGTCGAGGTTTGAAAAGAAAGTGGTAGGTCGTAAACTCGAAAACACCCCCCTAAAATGTCAATTGACGGAATGGCAAAATGCAAAATGTGTGACGTGATCAATAACGTGACGTAATTTTATCTGTATGTCTGTCTGTCAGTCCTGACTTAACGGCTGATATCTCAAAAACTGCTGGACGGATTTCCTTGACATTTTGCACACTTACTGGAAGTTAGGTTCGATTGAATGTATCAAATTTTCAGAATCGAGGTTTGAAAAGAAAGTGATTTATTTAGGTCGTAAACTCGAACACCCCCCCCTAAAATATCAGTTTTCCTATACCATGATACAAACTTTTTGACTGTACACAACTACTTTTTTCAGGATTTTGTTGAAAATGGGTAAAAAATCCTGTTACACTGTTGTGGGACATGATCTTACACTGTTGTGAGACTTGATCTTACACTGTTGTGAGACATGATCTTGCACTGTTGTGAGGCACAATCTTACACTGTTGTGAGGCACAATCTTACACTGTTGTGAGGCACAATCTTACACTGTTGTGAGACATTATCTTACACTGTTGTGAGACTTGATCATACATAGTTGTGGGACATGATCTTACACTGTTGTGAGACATGATCTTACACTGTTGTGAGGCACAATCTTACACTGTTGTGAAACATTATCTTACACTGTTGTGAGGCACAATCTTACACTGTTGTGAGGCACAATCTTACACTGCTGTGAGACATTATCTTACACTGTTGTGAGACTTGATCATATGTAGTTGTGAGACATGATCTTACACTGTTGTGAGACTTGATCTTACACTGTTGTGAGGCATGATCTTACACTGTTGTGAGACTTGATCTTACGTAGTTGTGAGACTTGATCTTACACTGTTGTGAGACTTGATCTTACGTAGTTGTGAGACTTGATCTTACACTGTTGTGAGGCATAATCTTACACAGTTGTGAGGCATGATCTTACACTGTTGTGAGACATATCTTACACAGTTGTGAGACATATCTTGCACTGTTGTGAGGCATGATCTGGTCATGTTCAACCCATAAGTCAGGCGATTCTGTAAACTTGTGCCAAGTGGTCTTTTTCTTGAACAGTGAATGGTATTAATGAAGTAGGATGAATCTGTAAGAACCAAGAGCAGAAGTGTTCACTGCTATATGTGGGAATGATTGAATGAGAGACCTATCATGTGCAAATGTGGAACATTGAATTTGAAACACGTTCTTTATGAAAGCTGGACTGTGGGTGTGAATCACATGGTCCTTTGCGTCTTTGCTAGAACTGTGTACGATATGCCCCAGTCATTTGACTTCTATGAATTGCAGAACAAGATGCAGTGACTGAATGAGTGTAGTTTTACACCCAACTCAAAGGGGAATTACTTCCAGGGGGAAGAGCAACATTTCTTCAGGTTCCCTCAATGTTGTTGACTGTAATTTGCACAGACCTGTTTTCTTCTCTCCAGAGCATGATTCCAGGCTTCAGCTCAGATTTTATGAGCAAAGGCAGCGAGGAGGACTCCATGCGGAGGCTGAAGAAGTTGATGACCATCATGGACAGCATGAATGACACAGAGCTGGACAGCCTGGATGGGGAGAAACTCTTTACCAGACAGCCAGGCAGGGCACAGCGAGTGGCCCGTGGCGCAGGAGTTTCCGTTCGAGAGGTCAACGACCTGCTGACCCAGTACAAGAAGTTTGCCCAGATGGTCAAGAAGATGGGTGGCATCAAGGGATTGTTCAAGGGTGAGTCTCCCTCCACTGTCACATTGCTAGCAACAGCGGCAGGCTTTCCTCCATGACTCTCAGCCTACCAGAGTCTCAGTCTGAGAACAGAGTTTTGCATTACAGCCTGTTGGGTGATTGCCAAATTTGATAGTGACAGTGGCAGTTATTTTGCCATCTTTATTGGAGGAAAATTGCTTTGGGACATTTCAACCTACGGTCATCTCTGCACTGTGCCCAGTGCCCAGTGTTACTCCCCAGTAGGAGAGACATTGCACATGAAACACCTTGTCCAAAAATGTTAGATGGCTGAAGTGAACTTGTGCTTTTGTTTGCAGAATGTAATGCCTTGTGAATTTCTCTGCCACACGATTTGGCATGGTTGCAAGAGTAAGCATGTATACTTAGTGGAGAGCTTGTCAGGCCTGAAGGCGGTCTTCCTCTCAGCACAAACTGTGCAAGATAAAACTAAAGACAGTGGCTAGCTATACAGTTTGTATGGACTAGAATCAAGCCTCAGAGCTACAGCTGTTTTTGGATGGAGCTAAACCACCTATGCTGCAATGTGGTGTAATGTGTTACAGGTGTGGATTGATGTGTTACAGGTGTGGATTGATGTGTTACAGGTATGATTTGATGTGTAAGAAATGTGATTTGATGTGTAACAGGTATGATTTGATGTTACAGGTGTGATTTGATGTGATACAGGCGTGATTTGATGTGTTACAGGTATGATTTGATGTTACAGGTATGATTTGATGTTACAGGGGCGATTTGATGTGTTACAGGGGTGATTTGATGTATTACAGGGGTGATTTGATGTGTTACAGGGGTGATTTGATGTACTACAGGGGTGATTTGATGTGTTACAGGGGTGATTTGATGTGTTACAGGGGTGATTTGATGTGTTACAGGTGGTGACATGAGCAAGAATGTGAACCCTACCCAGATGGCCAAGCTGAACCAGCAGATGGCCAAGATGATGGACCCCCGTGTCCTGCAGCAGATGGGTGAGTGGAGAGGTGCAGGGAGGTGCTCTGACCTGTCTTCGTCCATCCCTTGTGCTATCTCTTTCCACCCACTGTAGTTTTGTCTGTGTCTGGCTGTCTGTCTGTCTATGGGACTGTCTATGGGTCTGTCTATGGGTCTATCTATCTATCTGTGAGCCTGTGTATCTGTTTTTGTGTCTGTCTATGGGACTGTCTATGGGTCTGTCTATGAGTCTATCTATCTATCTGTGAGTCTGTGTATCTGTTTTTGTGTCTGTCTATGGGACTGTCTATGGGTCTGTCTATGAGTCTATCTATCTATCTGTGAGTCTGTGTCTGGCTGTCTGTCTGTCTATGGGACTGTCTATGGGTCTGTCTATGAGTCTATCTATCTATCTGTGAGTCTGTGTCTGGCTGTCTGTCTGTCTATGGGACTGTCTATGGGTCTGTCTATGAGTCTATCTATCTATCTGTGAGTCTGTGTCTGGCTGTCTGTCTGTCTATGGGACTGTCTATGGGTCTGTCTATGAGTCTATCTATCTATCTGTGAGTCTGTGTCTGGCTGTCTGTCTGTCTATGGGACTGTCTATGGGTCTGTCTATGAGTCTATCTATCTATCTGTGAGCCTGTGTATCTGTTTTTGTGTCTGCAAGTCAGTCTGTTTCTGTCCAACTTTCGGTTTCTCTCTCACTGTCTGTCTGTCTTGACCAGTTCTGTTCTGTCTTTCCTGCCTCTCTGTCTCACTAAGCCACTTTGGTGCATATGTGTGTGAGTGTGTGTATTCCAGTACATTTTTGTTACAATGTATTCCATGTAACTGCTCTACGTTCTTTACATTGAGTTTCTGGCACAATATATATAGGCTTGCCTACATGAATGTTGCTGTGGGAAGGTGGTTAAGTGCTTTCAAGAGAGTAATGCTGTGTTTCAGTGCTTCAGAGAGAGAGAGAGAGGCGCTGTGTTTCAGTGCTTCAGAGAGAGAGATACTGTGTTTCAGTGCTTCAGAGAGAGAGATACTGTGTTTCAGTGCTTCAGAGAGAGAGATACTGTGTTTCAGTGCTTCAGAGAGAGAGGTGCTCTGCTTCAGTACTTGAGAGACTGGTGCTGTGCTTCAATGCTTGAGATACAGTGGTGCTGTGTTTCCGCTTGAGAGAGTGCTGCTGTGTTTCAGTGCTTGAGATACAGTGGTGCTTTGTTTCAGTGCTTGAGAGAGTCGTTCTGTTTCAGTGCTTGAGAGAGACAGAGGTGCTGTGTTTCAGTGCTTGAGATACAGTGGTGCTTTGTTTCAGTGCTTGAGAGAGTCGTTCTGTGTTTCAGTGCTTGAGAGAGACAGAGGTGCTGTGTTTCAGTGCTTGAGAGAGACATAGGTGCTGTGTTTCAGTACTTGAGAGACAAAGGTGCTGAGTTTCAATGCTTGAGAGAGACAGAGGTGCTGTTTCAGTACTTGAGAGACTGGTGCTGTACTTCAGTGTTTGAAATACAGTGGTGCTGTGTTTCAGTGCTAGAGATATAGAGGTGCTGTGTTTCAGTGCTTGAGATACAGTGGTGCTGTGTTTCAGTGCTTGAGATACAGTGGTGCTGTGTTTCAGTGCTTGAGAGAGTGGTGCTGTGTTTCAATGCTTGAGAAATAGAAGTGCTGTGTTTCAGTGCTTGAGAGAGGTGCTGTTTCAGTGCTTGCGAGAGAGGTGCTATGTTTCAGTGCTTGAGAGACTGGTGCTGTGTTTCAATGCTTGAGAAATAGAAGTGCTGTGTTTCAGTGCTTGGCGAGAGAGGTGCTATGTTTCAGTGCTTGAGAGACTGGTGCTGTGTTTTAGTGCTTGAGAGAGTGGTGCTATGTTTCAGTGCTTGAGAGACTGGTGCTGTGTTTTAGTGTTTGAGAGAGTGGTGCTGTTTCTGTGCTTGAGAGACTGGTGCTATGTTTCAATGCTTGAGAAATAGTAGTGCTGTGTTTCAGTGCTTGAGAGAGTGGTGCTGTTTCAGTGCTTGCGAGAGAGGTGCTATGTTTCAGTGCTTGAGAGAGTGGTGCTGTTTCTGTGCTTGAGAGACTGGTGCTATGTTTCAATGCTTGAGAAATAGTAGTGCTGTGTTTCAGTGCTTGAGAGAGTGGTGCTGTTTCAGTGCTTGCGAGAGAGGTGCTATGTTTCAGTGCTTGAGAGACTGGTGCTGTGTTTCAATGCTTGAGAGACTGGTGCTATGTTTCTGTGCTTGAGAGACTGGTGCTATGTTTCAGTGCTTGAGAGAGAGTGGTGCTGTGTTTCAGTGTGTGCGAGAGAGAGAGGTGCTGTGTGTCAGTGCTTGAGATACAGAGGGGCTGTGATTTAGTGCCTGAGAGAGTGGTGCTGTGTTTCAGTTCTTGAGAGTGGTGCTGTGTTTTAGTGCTTGAGAGAGTGGTGCTGTGTCTCAGTGCTTGAGAGAGAGGTGCTGTGTTTTAGTGCTTGAGGGAGAGATGTGCTGTGTTTTAGTGCTTGAGAGATTGGTGCTGTGTTTCAGTGCTTGAGAGAGAGGTGCTGTGTTTCAGTGCTTGAGAGAGAGGTGCTGTGTTTTAGTGCTTGAGGGAGAGATGTGCTGTGTTTTAGTGCTTGAGAGAGAGAGAGAGAGAGAGGTGCTGTGTCTCAGTGCTTGAGAGAGTGGTGCTGTGTTTCAGTGTTTGAGAGTGGTGCTGTGTTTCAATGCTTCAGAGAGAGAGGTGCTTTGTCAGTGCTTGAGAGAGAGAGAGAGAGGATGTGTTTCAGTGTTTGAGAGTGGTGCTGTGTTTCAGTGCTTGTCATACAGAGATGCTGTGTTTCAGTGCATGAGAGGGAGAGTAGTGCTGTGTTTCAGTGTTTGAGAGAGGTGCTGCGTGTCAGTGCTTGAGAGAGTGGTGCTGTGTGTCAGTGCTTGAGAGAGTGGTGCTGTGTGTCAGTGCTTGAGAGAGTGGTGCTGTGTCTCAGTGCTTGAGAGAGTGGTGCTGTGTGTCAGTGCTTGAGAGAGTGGTGCTGTGTGTCAGTGCTTGAGAGAGTGGTGCTGTGTGTCAGTGCTTGAGAGAGTGGTGCTGTGTGTCAGTGCTTGAGAGAGTGGTGCTGTGTGTCAGTGCTTGAGAGAGTGGTGCTGTGTGTCAGTGCTTGAGAGAGAGGTGCTGCGTGTCAGTGCTTGAGAGTGTGGTGCTGTGTGTCAGTGCTTGAGAGAGTGGTGCTGTGTGTCAGTGCTTGAGAGAGGTGCTGCGTGTCAGTTCTTGAGAGAGTGGTGCTGTGTCAGTGGTTGAGAGAGTGGTGCTGTGTGTCAGTGCTTGAGAGAGTGGTGCTGTGTGTCGGTCCTTGAGAGAGGTGCTGTGTCAGTGCTTGAGAGAGTGGTGCTGTATTTCAGTGCTTGAGAGAGTGGTGCTGTGTGTCAGTGCTTGAGAGAGTGGTGCTGTGTTTCAGTGCTTGAGATACAGAGAATCTGTGTGTCAGTGCTAGAGAGGTGCTGTGTTACAGTGCTTGAGAGAGAGGTGCTGCGTGTCAGTGCTTGAGAGAGTGGTGCTGTGTGTCAGTGCTTGAGAGAGAGGTGCTGTGTGTCAGTGCTTGAGAGAGTGGTGCTGTGTGTCAGTGCTAGAGAGGTGCTGTGTGTCAGTGCTAGAGAGGTGCTGTGTTACAGTGCTTGAGAGAGTGGTGCTGTGTGTCAGTGCTAGAGAGGTGCTGTGTGTCAGTGCTAGAGAGGTGCTGTGTGTCAGTGCTAGAGAGGTGCTGTGTTACAGTGCTTGAGAGAGAGGTGCTGCGTGTCAGTGCTTGAGAGAGTGGTGCTGTGTGTCAGTGCTTGAGAGAGTGGTGCTGTGTTTCAGTGCTTAAGAGGAGCTGTGAGTCAGTGGTTGAGAGAGTGGTGCTGTGTTTCAGTGCTTGAGAGAGTGGTGCTGTGAGTCAGTGCTTGAGGGAGTGGTGCTGTATTTCAGTGCTTGAGAGAGTGGTGCTGTGAGTCAGTGCTTGAGGGAGTGGTGCTGTGTGTCAGTGCTTGAGAGAGTGGTGCTGTGTTTCAGTGCTTGAGATACAGAGAATCTGTGAGTCAGTGCTAGAGAGGTGCTGTGTTACAGTGCTTGATATAAGGGATGCTGTGTTTCAGGTGGCATGCACGGCCTGCAGAACATGATGCGGCAGTTCCAGCAGGGTGCCTCAGGCAAGTTTGGCAACATGTTCAACTTCACGGACAGATAGACCTGGCAACTGTAGGGCAAGGCATGGGGCGAGGCACTGGCGACTGACTGTCGCACAAGACTTCACACTCAAATAAAGATACTGTATGCTGAGCAGACTGGTGCTTTTCTGCCTGTGATTCTTTCAAGGATTAACTAAACATTTATTGATGATAAAGTGAGATGAACTCCTTGTCAGTTTCATTATTTGTCAGATTTCTTTGGTTGGCCTGTCTGTCATGATGTGCCTGTTGAAATACAGTTGTAACTTTTTTGTCAGCCCTTTGATGAATGAATGAGTGCAATTGTAAAGTCTTGCATGAAGAAAATTTGTCATAGAAATAATTAAGTTGTTGTCTGAAGTTGTAAATTACATGTCTGCAGCAGGAATTAGACATATTTTTGTAGGTTTTGAGAAGCCAGGAAAGTTTCTTAACTTTGCAAGTGTCAGAGTTTTACGCAACCTTTAGTAAATGAATGGCAAACAATGGATTCTTTTGGCCCTTGAAGTTGAAAAGAACATGTTTGGAATACTGAATTTAGATCATGTCTGAGGCTGTCATTCAAGTGTCCATTGCATCAGAACCAAATAAGATGCTAAGAATTATGGGGTGCCTTCAGTCATTAAAAACCTAGTTAAGTTGTGAAATTTGCAAAAGATTTTCAATAGCCTTGAAAAGTTTTTAAATTTTGGCTAAAACCGAAAGATCATGGACAAGTTTTGAAATTTCTGCATTAGCAGATGTCTTTTTCGATCGTGCTTACCGGCTTGCCATATTATTTTTTCCTCTTTGAAAGTCTTTGATATTTTTCTTCCCCTTTTTATCATTCATTTTATCCAGATATCAGTTTTAGCCTCTAGCTGTGCAAATAAATTGTAAATGTTAACAGATTTGTGCAAAAAAATGTAATTGAATTTTCCCCCAAAACAAGTTCATGGAAAAGTTTGGAAATGCGTTTTATGGAAGTGGAAATATGAGGTGTTTAGAGTCTAATTGCTGGGCAAAAACTTTTTCAATGAGTTAATTTTTCCTGTTTTTCTGTGTCCATGGTAACCTGGATGCTCATCAGTCGGCACTTTCTGTCTCTTGGTAGTAACTTCCTGTCACCAAGGCATGTGTCTCATCCATGGATTGGCTGAGGTGGTTTTGCTGCAACATTTACCTGTGTTTGTGTACGTGTAACGAAATCGTTATACTTGACACTTATGGGATGGGGTTTTTTCATCTTGCCTTTTTAGTTTGTTGTAATGTGTATCATGCCTAGTCTGACTGTGCTGGGCTGGCATGAACACACATGGACAGTGATTGCAAGGCACCCCCTAAGCATGCAGATAGTGCTGAGCACGGGGGAGGGGAGGAAAACAGTGCTGGAGCTAGGTGAGAGGTACCCAGATGCTGCAAGAGGAGGTGCAGGGACTGCTGTCTGGTCTGTGAGAGCTAGTGGTGTGGGGTGTGGCAGCTTGAGGCACAGGCTGATGGCAAAGGCCAGGCCACCAGGCCCTCCAGGGTGTGGGCAGTGCTGCCACGTGGAGGGAGAGCCTGGAGAAGACGAAGACTAATCAAAAGCCATGACTGCATGCTTCCAGTCTGTCCCAGGCACCAAGTGGGATGGGTCTCTGTTGATTCTCTCGTACCTCACTGTACACGTTAACATTAAAGATGTAGAAAAGTACTTTCACAGTTGTGGCTTATTTGTTGAAGCAGGTATGAGTCAGTGATTCCTTACCTGGGTTCAAGCACTAATTAACCCAACAGTGTTGCCGGTGTGCCCCAAGTGATCTCCCTAACTAAATGCAATGTTCAAAAGGCTCCCAGAGGGCAGTCCATTGCGACATGTACAGGCCTCAGATAGCACAATCCCACAAGTGTCCTTTTGTGAAATCCCACAAGTGTCCTTTTGTGAATGCAGACTATCAGGAGGCATGCACTTGGTCACTTAATGGAGTGGGGCAGTCTGTGTACGGCATTCTCTTGTAGAGCTGCATGCCGGCTCCATCTTGGTCCAGAAGTTGCAAGAAGTTGATGGGTAAGTGCACCGTTCCACACTGGGATGGAAGCCTTGATTAAAAGTGTCACTACATGTAATTGCCCATGGATCAGTCGTAGTAAGACTAAGAGGTGTGACATGGGAAAGAGGTTCTTACAAGTCCATCCCCTGAGGGTTGGGGGTAGGAATTGACCCACTGCGTATCCCTAGAAAATTCATATAAGGTGAATAGGGCAACTGTGACTAGCTTCATCTAGTTCTTGATTGTGTTCAATGGCCTCACATAGCCTCCGAAGGCTAATAAGCTGAAAAATCTCATTCAAGACAGTCAAGTCTTCCATCATTTATTCAACAGAACAACAAATTTGTATAGTACATCTGAGAAACAACCTTTACCCAAAAATGTACAATTACAATACAGCAAGAATACAGAGTTTACCGCCATCTAAACAATCTGTACAAGGAGAATAACTCCTGATATAAAAAGGGTGTTTTCCAACTGGCAACATAATGCTTAAGATCCATGGTAAAAACAAACGATCAACTGAGTCAACTGTCTCAGTTCTCCTTTACTCCTACACCTGTGAGATGGCACTGGTGATGAACATGCGTAGAGTGAAGCTACTGCAGCCAGCGTGACAAGGGGGAAAACAAGGTGAGGAGGAAGTCGCTTGAAATGCAAGTGCAGTGCCCTTTCATTGGCACGAGTGTTGGACCGCACTGCATTGCAACCACTGCATTGCAACCACTGCAATGTCTCAGCGGGCAGCCAAGATTCATGCAATCAGAAACTGGCTTTGGGTGTCCTTTTATCTCTGGCTAGCAGTCTGCACATCCGAATGTGGCCTTGGCGACTATGCAGCTACAAAGTGTCACCTTCCTAGACCAGACAGTTCATGGGATATGTATGGACCTTGTGAACACAGGTAGTCCACTGAAGTACTGACCATGATAAGAAAGGAGATGTCCAAACAGACCAGTAAAACCCGCAAAGACCACCAGTGGATCAAAGCCAGCCATGTTCACAAAAATGTGTGCAAATAGTAATGGCTGAAGGACACAGAGCATGATAGATGTGTGGTACAAATAGACAAGGGAACACTGTATCAATACTTTCAAGATCTTTTCTCAGCATCATTGGTTAATAAACAACTGTGTTGCAGAAATCTCTCAAACAGAGATAGCAACTATAGCAAATATATCTGCCTAAGGCCTAATTTTTCTCTCTTTTCTGAGAGCGAGTGCATGCAACCTTCCGCTTCCAGTGAGTGTAATGCCCTAGAGTGGATTCATGACTGCTGGCTGACAGCAGCTACAGTACAGACCAATTATAGATGAGAGCAGCCACAATTCACTATTCAACACAATGCAGCCACAATTTACCATTCAACACAATGCAGCCACAATTCACCATTCAACACAATGCAGCCACAATTCACCATTCAACACAATGCAGCCACAATTCACCATTCAACACAATGCAGCCACAATTCTCCCATCACACCCTGTATCGGCACTCCATCTCGCAAGTCTGAATTCTCTAGTGCAGCACATTCCAACAGTAAGAACATCAAGTCATCCTGCCCTCTAGTACAGCACGGCCTGCTCTGTAAAATATTTTATGAGCATAAATACTGCATTTGTAATGAGTGACCCATGTCAACAACATAAAATAAAACTGAAATAACAGTACTTCAGGCTTTAAAATTTTCAGATACATTAAGTTAAACATTTACATTTCAACGCAACAGTAAATGAACACTGGCACTTGAAGAAGCAAAGTCAGTGGTGGTGCCCAGCACCAGCTTTCACCAGTGGAGGGATTCCAACAAGAAACAGTCTCACAGTGGGCAGAGAGGAAAACCAAAACCCCAAAAGCAATGGAACAGATGCTGCCAAAACTGAAGGCGACATCCAGGTCTGGCTGTCTATTTTTCTCTCCTCCTTTCTCACAGTGCCAGTCTCAGTCCTGTACACTGCTTGGGCTCCAACAACCAGCCTGCATAAAGCCAGGTTGCAGACTAGATCATTCCTGTCTCAGGATCTGTATCCTGGTACCAGTCCTCTCTCTCACAACCAAGTCTTCTACTTTCAAGTCCTGCAGGAAGTTCGGGTCACCAGGTGTGCCTAGGTGAGGCAGTCACTGCCCTGTGTGTAGCGTGTACAGGGGTGCAGACAGAGGAAGCCTGTCACACCCAATAGCTGCTCTTGCTTTTGCCAGGCCCTGGACACTCGCCTCCTGGCCGTCCCCCAGCGGCCAGGTCGCCCTCGCTGGACCTGGTCTCCTCAGAGCCTGCCATGTCAGCCCCCTGTAATGCAGTACACTATTACAGCTCCACAGGCTGCCTGGCAATGAATGAATGTGAACTAATTAATGGAGCTATACAGTCTATCAGCTTTTGTAGGCTATTCAAGGGCATGCAGAACAGGGGGTACCCCCCAGTGCAGGCATACAAAAATGCCTGTTTCATCATGGCGTGGAGACTTTATGCCTGGCACAGTCAAACTGCCCAAGTCCAGACTTCAGGAGTCTCAGTATTCAAACTTCTAGGACCTCCAGCTGCAGAGGGCACAGATCTACATTCATGCCATGCAACCCTGATGCCATTGGTGCAAGACAAGAGGGAGTCAGGAGAGGAAATGAACATTCAGAAAAAAAGAGTTGAAAAGCAAGAAGCCCACACACTCTTCAGGACTGAGACACTTTATCCTTGATGCTGGAGGAGAAGAGCACTGTCTTACAGGGGCTTGAAAAAGGGTTAAAATCAAATATAGCGATAAATAAATATGGGTTCAAACAACAGAACAACTCGTCCAATTATGATACTCACTACAATCTTCAGTGCAATGCTGATGTGAAGCAAATTATCATCACACCCAGTATTTTAGTGGAACATTTTTTCATTTCTTTATTATTAAAACCTTTTTGCTATTCCTAAACTTGCACTGCCATAAGCATGATTTCTTCATGCTACTTTGTCAAAAAATAAAGTGGAGGGGTTTATAAAAGCTGCAATGATTTAGAACCCCAGTGGCATCTTCACACGACCTCAGTGCCTTCTTATGAGAGTGTCTGTGCCCCTCCTCATAACACCCACCCCTTTGCTGGCCTGGGCCACCAGGTCACCCTACCTGCAGACCATCCTCTCCACCCCCTTCTGCCCCCAGGCAGCCTGGATCCAGGGTGAGGTTG
Source organism: Theodoxus fluviatilis (assembly GCA_034096865.1). Taxonomy (NCBI): domain Eukaryota; kingdom Metazoa; phylum Mollusca; class Gastropoda; order Cycloneritida; family Neritidae; genus Theodoxus; species Theodoxus fluviatilis. The sequence goes on from JAWQFJ010010395.1 coordinate 124,672, forward strand.
CTGAGTTGGGGGGTGGGTGGCGGCTGGGGGGGCCTAAGTCGAGCACTGTGCAGGCCTGCCAGGAGGGAGGGGGAGGGAGAGACAGAGGGGGTGGAGCTCCTGGAAGAACTCAGGTCACAGGCGTCCAGCAGCGACACCAGCTCCGAGGGGTTTGGTCCTCCACGCACCATTTCTGTAACAGCCAGAGTGGCAGTTACAGTTTCTGTCTGGGTGTCTGGAGACAGAGGTAACATACACATCCGTTTTCTCGGTCATACAAGGCAGTATTTTCACAAGGCACAAACCATCTAGATACCACAAAAATTCCATTCAATTAATCAGCAGATATCTGCATCATGACTACACCACTTTTCTATTCAACAGACACGACACATGCACATTACTGACACACGACACATGCACATTACTGACACACGACACATGCACATTACTGACACACGACACATGCACATTACTGACACACGACACATGCACATTACTGACACACGACACATGCACATTACTGACACACGACACATGCACATTACTGACACACGACACATGCACATTACTGACACGACACATGCACATTACTGACACCCGACACATGCACATTACTGACACACGACACATGCACATTACTGACACACGACACATGCACATTACTGACACACGACACATGCACATTACTGACACGACACATGCACATTACTGACACACGACACATGCACATTACTGACACACGACACATGCACATTACTGACACACGACACATGCACATTACTGACACACGACACATGCACATTACTGACACACGACACATGCACATTACTGACACACGACACATGCACATTACTGACACTGAAGCCTCTCTTGTCAGCATGCATGACATCTCCACATTTCAGACACAGGAGTGTGTGGCTTACCTTTCTCTCCTTTGTTCAAGAGGTCCAAGGCAGTTGTTAAGTCCCACATCTGGAAGAAACGCAACACATGGCGGGTGCATGATTTGAGGCTGATGCTGGTGTGGGAACAAAGGGCTGCACAAACACACAGACAGGGGATGCAGGGAGAAAGAATTGCCATTGGAACCAGCCATCTTCACCAGCTGCAGCCCTGACCACAGGGCAGCAGACAAGACAGTGGCACTGCACAGCTTCTGGTGTCAACCATAACCCTGGAAACACATTCACAAAGACACTCAGTGCCTCTGTCTTGGTACCCATACGTCCCTGCTCTGCTTCCATCCCCCACCCCCATTCCACCCCCCTCAGACCCCCCAACAACCTCCAACCCTCCCTCTTATCTGTGGTTTTTGCCTTGATCTGCACTTAAGAACAGGTGGCCTATCTAGCACAGGACTGTAGACAAGCAGTGCTGTTTTGGATGAACACCCTAGTCAACTAAACACTGATGCCCTCTCACTGCTCTACAGTGGGAATGGAAATGGTTGCACTTGTCATCAGATTTGTCATGAGTCATGTCATCTGCCATGTCATCAGTCTTGTCATTTGTCATCAGCCTTGTCATTTGTCATCAGCCTTGTCATTTGTCATCAGTCTTGTCATTTGTCATCAGTCTTGTCATCTGTCATCAGCCTTGTCATTTGTCATCAGCCTTGTCATTTGTCATTAGTCTTGTCATCTGTCATCAGCCTTGTCATGTGTCATCAGCCTTGTCATTTGTCATCAGCCTTGTCATTTGTCATCAGTCTTGTCATCAGTCGTGTAATCAGTCATGTAATCAGTCTTGTCATGTGTCATCAGTGTTGTGGTCAGTTTTGTCATCAGTTATGTCATATGTTATCAGCCTTGTCATCAGTCTTATCATCAGCCATGTCATCAGTCTTGTGGTCAGTCTTACCATCAGCCTTGTCATCAGTCTTGCGGTCAGTCTTATCATCAGCCTTGTCATCAGTCTTGTGGTCAGTCTTATCATCAGCCTTGTCATCAGTCTTGCGGTCAGTCTTATCATCAGCCATGTCATCAGTCTTGTGGTCAGTCTTATCATCAGCCATGTCATCAGTCTTGTGGTCAGTCTTATCATCAGCCTTGTCATCATGTTCTCACCTGAATGCTGCCATTGGCATGCCCTGCAAACAGGTAGCGCCGTGGTCGAGAGCCCATTCTGTTGGAACCCTCGCACTCATGGACACAGAAGGCACTGATGGTGCTGCCGTCCACAGACTTGATGACACAGACCCTACAAAAATAAAGGCATCCTTTCTGTCAAAGTAGAACACCCTCAGCACAAAGTCTAGGGAGAAGGTCATAATCTGACCAGCATCAGCTGAGATTCCGCTCTGGCTGTCAGATATGCTTGTAGGAGAAGAGGGGGAAGTTGTCACACTAAAGAGTGATTTTATAAGGATGGTTAGGAGACTTCCAACCATGGCTCAAGATGTATCATGTACTAATGGAAACCAAAGTTTGGCAGGAATAAGAAAAGGAAGTGAAAGGGGATGCTGGGTCCACTAGTAGTCACTGCTCCACTGCCTCAGGAGCTCTCTGGGTTTTAAAAACCCCTACTTGGATGGGAGTTGAGAAGAGAGATCCAGTGATTTCAAGCCAGTCAATGTGACACCAGTTTTCAGTGCAATGCAGTCAATGAAACACCACAGATTTCCTTTACAATGCAGTCAATGTAACATTACACTTGCCAAAGCAATGCTGTAATTGTAACACCACTGTTTTCAGTGCAATGCCATCAATGTAACACCACTGTTTTCACTGCAACTCTACCTTTCCCACCTTCATCATTGGAGACAAACAAGTCTCCATGAATGCATAATGGCCAGTGCATGGTCAAACCTGTGACCAGGCAAGACAGGTTGGGCTTACCTCTGTCCAGTGGAGGACAGTCGCACAAACAGCTGATCTGTCTCGGGCACAACTTTCTGGATGAAGATCTGCTGGTCATCCCTCTCTCCAAATGGACCTGTTCAAAAACATAGCAAGGTGGTAGAATCACAAAAAGAAAAGAAAATCAAATGCTGGTTACATTACATGCAAGAGTGTTTCCACATACATGTGCAACATCTCCACATAACACACCATCAATGTTCCAAGGGTTCAAGACAGTAATAACTTCACAGGGACTATATTTCCTGTTCACCTTGCAGACAGATTCCATGAAAAAATTAAGACATCAAATTCATAATACATGTGTTCTGCATATCAGACTGAAGAGTAATATTTGGCTGGACCCATTCAATGCCCCCCTTCATCAACTGGAACCCCTGGGTGCTGGGCTTTTGGGGTCTGCCTCAGGAGCTCAGCCCAGGGGCAGTCTCAAGCAGCCAAAGAGGCTACTGCCAGGTGTCAGGACAGGATCATATCATTGGGATCCAGCCATGCATTAAAATCCCTCTGGAAGATTGAGCTCAACGCAGGTGCAACAGCAACCTGGTCACCAAATGCCACATCCACTCCCCACAACATCACTACACTCATCCACCACTGAAATAGAAAAGCAAAGCCTATCTCTCATGCACCACTTCTTCTGGCTGGACAGTCATGATGATGCAATTATCATGAGAGGCTCATTTCAGCAGATACGCTTTTCTGAGGATTTCAACGGTGGCACACTTCTTGAAGGCATGCAGTGGTGTTGTAAAACATGAAAGTCCATCAGTGAGGGGGAAAACATTTCCTTCAATGCCTGGAGTCTGCGGGAAGGTCTCCTCAAGTCATGGAGAAGTTTGGTGCACATAACTGCTATAAAGAAGTCAGAGCTGAAAGAAAGGACCTACCAATGTCATTGCCAGCAGAGTAGCTGTTAAGGGGGTCTGCTTCCTCCAGGGAGACAATCTTGAAGGAGGCCAGGGGCGTAGAGCCAGGCTGGGTGGAGATCATGCCTCGAAAACGCGTCACACTCCAGGATCGCACGTGGTTGTATTCAGAGCACACTGTGGGGACAAAGCAAAGCAAATGTCACAGATGTCAAAATATTTCATAATATTAAAACACTAGTTCCTCTGCCCAGTTCACTGATGGCATGCCTTATCTAAGTGCAAAGATGAGAGTGAATAACTGATTAGACCCAAAAGCATGAATGGGAGAGAACACTAATCCTGGTCAGCACTTCCAGACAAAATAAGGGAAACTCTCCTACTCATGTGACTATTGGGCACATGCTTCTCAAAAAGAAAATAGAAGGTTCACAAACTCTACTTCTGCAGGTGGGTATGAAGAAAAGATGAGTAAACTAGAGAGCACTAGGAAAGAGCAAACCTTTGCCAAGGCAGCCACAGAAGTGGAGGTAATCAACACACAGCGGCGCAGAAAGATTGCTGATGTTGTTTAGGATTTCATAATACTGACATGATGAAACATGGATTGTTCCTCGGGTGAAACCCTGACCTTGCATCAAATTTCATCTGAATCCATGTTGAACTTTTGGAGTTATTTTGCATACTTAATAACAATGGCACCAACCAAACCACCAACCGTCTGAAAAAATTACCTTTTTGGCAGAGGTAAATATTAATTTTTTTTTAATACTAAAGTAAATTGTATTAAAAGTTTCTCACAAAGCAAAAATCGTGTAAAACATTAGTATAAAAGAAAAGGATAGAAAATTTAACCTTGTCACCATATAAGATTTCATTTAAATCTCACTTGCAAACATTTCAAATTCAAATCACGTCAGCTTCGATTGTCTACTACAGGTGAGATGCCTGTCGATCAATGATGAAATGAGTGCAACTGCTACACACACTGTCCACTAAACTAGCACAGATAAGCACTCACCAGACACCAGGTGCTTCTCAGACAGCATGACCTTGTTGACAGGGCTGCGGTGCACGGTGAAGGTCTGGAAGAGCTGGGGCCCGTGGCCAACAGTCTCAGGGTGCTGTACAATGACACGCACTGTGCCTGAGCTTGTGCCATAGGCAATCTCAATCCAGTTGCCACTCAGGCCTGCAAAACATTACACATTGCACAGTGTATGCACACTGTCCTTGCAACGGACAGTTGCCAGCATGAGAGGAAATGAAGTGTCCCAGGAGGAAAGTTTGAACAGAGTGCATGCACAGTTTCAAGCCTGATCCGGAATGATGCCATTATGTTAGATTGCTCGGGAATGATGTCAAGTATCAATACAAAGCTTAGGCTTTCATCAAACAATCTAAATGTGGGGAATATTGCAACATGTGTTGGAGATATGTAACGATAAGGCCTTTTAAGGCACCACTATATAGTGCTCCTGTGGCTAACATGTAATCCAAGATACTTACACAGCAGAGTCAATAGCTCACAGCAGTGGGCTAACTGAGATCAGGCTGCCCTAGTAGTAGTACAGATTCAAGACTACTAATATACGATGTCCCACACAACCTTTCCTCTCCCCTGGCTGCTATCCCCACACCTGGGAAGCTGTCAGCTAGGCCCCAGCTGTTTCCCATCCTGTTTCCCTCACCTGACTGTCCAAAGTTAGCAGTCAAGAGACAACCTTGGGGAAGTATTGCAAGATGCCTCTCACATGGTAACTCAACTTGGAGCAGTGGGTTGGATTAGGAAGACTAGGGAGCCAGCCACACTTTGCTGGGCTGCAAGGGGCGGTGTTGGAGCTAGCCACACTTTGCTGGGCTGCAAGGGACGGTGTCGGAGCTAGCCACACTTTGCTGGGCTGCAAGGGACGGTGTCGGAGCTAGCCACACTTTGCTGGGCTGCAAGGGACAGTGTCGGAGCTAGCCACACTTTGCTGGGCTGCAAGGGACGGTGTCGGAGCTAGCCACACTTTGCTGGGCTGCAAGGGACGGTGTCGGAGCTAGCCACACTTTGCTGGGCTGCAAGGGGCGGTGTTGGAGCTAGCCACACTTTGCTGGGCTGCAAGGGACGGTGTTGGAGCTAGCCACACTTTGCTGGGCTGCAAGGGACAGTGTCGGAGCTAGCCACACTTTGCTGGGCTGCAAGGGACGGTGTCGGAGCTAGCCACACTTTGCTGGGCTGCAAGGGACGGTGTCGGAAAGGCAACTAGGGTGGAGTGCAGCATTGCAGGACATCATCATACTCTATGTGCAGGCCTGGACTGCTGTGAGATGGACAAGACTTACTGGTCTTGGGAGTGAGGTAGACGCTGAGTGCCGTCACCATGTCATTGGCAGGATCACGGTACAGCTCCGTCACCAACAAGTCATTGTCCTTCATTCGAAGTGGAAATTTCTGCATGTCTGTCAAGCACATCCACGGGCACAAGTTATCAGGCAGCTTCCTGACACTCTTCTACACTGTTAGAAGATATTTGCATTTGGGATGACTCATTTCCCATACAAAGCCAGACATTTTGTACAGATCACTTGACCATCTCCTGTCAAATTATGGAATATTACTGTTTGAAAACTTTAGCAGTTAAATGAATGAATGTACACCTACAGACTTTTTTAAAAGTAGAATCACGCGACAGAAAAAGCAGTGATCACAAGGATAAATAACTTACCAATGTAATAAATAGATCCATTGTTGCAACCCAGAAGAAGGAAGGAGCCTGCTGTGTCGTAGCTTGTGATGGGCACTACATCCTGGATCTGTGAAGACAAGTCAGTACAGTGTGTATACCAACTACATCCTGGATCTGTGAAGACACAAGTCAGTACAGTGTGTATACCAACTACATCCTGGATCAGTGAAGACAAGTCAGTACAGTGTGTATACCAACTACATCCTGGATCAGTGAAGACAAGTCAGTACAGTGTGTATACCAACTACATCCTGGATCTGTGAAGACACAAATCAGTACAGTGTGTATACCAACTACATCCTGGATCAGTGAAGACACAAATCAGTACAGTGTGTATACCAACTACATCCTGGATCTGTGAAGACACAAATCAGTACAGTGTGTATACCAACTACATCCTGGATCAGTGAAGACACAAATCAGTACAGTGTGTATACCAACTACATCCTGGATCAGTGAAGACAAGTCAGTACAGTGTGTATACCAACTACATCCTGGATCAGTGAAGACAAGTCAGTACAGTGTGTATACCAACTACATCCTGGATCAGTGAAGACCCAAGTCAGTACAGTGTGTACACCAACTACATCCTGGATCTGTGAAGACAAGTCAGTACAGTGTGTATACCAACTACATCCTGGATCAGTGAAGACACAAATCAGTACAGTGTGTATACCAACTACATCCTGGATCAGTGAAGACACAAATCAGTACAGTGTGTATACCAACTACATCCTGGATCTGTGAAGACACGTCAGTAGAGTGTGTATACCAACTACATCCTGGATCTGTGAAGACACAAGTCAATACAGTGTGTATACCAACTACATCCTGGATCTGTGAAGACAAGTCAGTACAGTGTGTATACCAACTACATCCTGGATCTGTGAAGACACAAGTCAGTACAGTGTGAATACCAACTACATCCTGGATCGGTGAAGACAAGTCAGTACAGTGTGTATACCAACTACATCCTGGATCTGTGAAGACAAGTCAGTACAGTGTGTATACCAACTACATCCTGGATCAGTGAAGACAAGTCAGTACAGTGTGTATACCAACTACATCCTGGATCTGTGAAGACACAAGTCAGTACAGTGTGAATACCAACTACATCCTGGATCGGTGAAGACAAGTCAGTACAGTGTGTATACCAACTACATCCTGGATCTGTGAAGACAAGTCAGTACAGTGTGTATACCAACTACATCCTGGATCTGTGAAGACACGTCAGTAGAGTGTGTATACCAACTACATCCTGGATCAGTGAAGACCCAAGTCAGTACAGTGTGTATACCAACTACATCCTGGATCAGTGAAGACACAAGTCAGTACAGTGTGTATACAACTACATCCTGGATCTGTGAAGACACGTCAATACAGTGTGTATACCAACTACATCCTGGATCAGTGAAGACACGTCAGTACAGTGTGTATACCAACTACATCCTGGATCTGTGAAGACAAGTCAGTACAGTGTGTATACCAACTACATCCTGGATCTGTGAAGACAAGTCAGTACAGTGTGTATACCAACTACATCCTGGATCAGTGAAGACCCAAGTCAGTACAGTGTGTATACCAACAGGGCACACTATGTCGCAGTCCTTTACCACTTTGCTTCAAGCAACGGGTGCTAAGTCTTCCCACTACTACCATTAGCCCTCTGTTACGAATCAAATGTGCCATATGGTGTGTGCACGTGATTGTGTTTTGACTGTGATTATTTTTTGCATGAGTTGGTGACGTAGTGACTGAGGAGTGTTCAAGTGTGAGCAGATGATCCGATTGATTGTATATTTGCCGAGTGAAAGCTGTGTGCGACACTCAAGCGATTGAACCCCAGAGAGACGGGTGAATGCTGATATTATCCGTCATCATTCTACATTGTAAATACCACGGATGTATGATGATTGATAGTGAAGGAACGGATGAGTGAGTTTGCGTTGTTTTCAGGGTTCTTCGGCATGGTACGAGTCCCAGAGACGCTAGCTGAGGCTCGGAGCTCTACTGGCGGGGGCCGGTGTGAAGACTGTCGGCGGGGGCCGCTTGAGCACTTGCAGAGATATTGTCGCTGGGGGCTGCTTGAGCGTTTGTAGACCGAGTGTCGACGGGGGCCACACGTTAGCTCCTGTGAGCCCTGAGCTGTTGAGTTATTGTGATTGTGGCAAATACACTTCGTTTATATATCTGTGCGGGTGTTGGTGTTTTTTTCCTGTTTATCTTCATTGTGCGGGCTAGGCTAACCCGAGGCCCAGTTAGCCGGTCCATAAAACCCTCTAGCTTCTACTATTTAATTGCAGCTCAAAATCAACATCTTCTTTGCTTAGAACTCATTCCATCAAAGACCCATGACAACCAGACGGAACAGCTGTGTCATGTTATGAAGATTCACACAAAGCAATGAAAAAGCTACACTTTGCTACTTTCATAAGCATACTGACTAGATCAATGCATGATGCAAACAAGGGTATCATAGACTTCTTTCACAGTGACAGCAGAGTTCCCTGCTGACTGACCTGCCAGTGCTGGGTCATGGAGTGCCACACCCCCACTTTGCCTGTCTGTGACAGTGCCACCAACTGACTGCCGATGAAGAAGAGCGAGTCCACAGACACATTCAGGTTGAACAGGCCTAGAAACAGACAGACAAAATAAAAAACATGAGAATAGGCAATGTGCTGTCCACGAGTAATGTTTCAATCTTTATGATGGAAGAGTGCTTCTCCCCTTTGCATGGAATGAATAACACATCATCAATACGCGTGGGCCTCAGTGAGACAGTATGTGTTAGGTAGATAATGTACGGAGGAAGGAACAGAAGTTACTCACACACACACACACACACACACACACACACACACACACAAAGCCTCCATATCTAGATTCTCAATAGCATTTGCCAAATATGTTTGAGTACATGGGTTATGCAACAGAGCAACAATTACAATTTTTTTTAAAGGAAGCTTTCATTCCTGTGGTTATCCACCTGTATATTCTTGCCTCTAATGCAAAATACAGATGCTGACTGCCCATTTTCAGGGTGCTAAAGTCAGGGCTGCATGGCAGGACAGGAGATCAAGGTCACAGGTCAAGGCTGACCAATAATTCCAGGCTAACACCACTTCAGACAGCACCAAGTGGCAGGCAAAGGCCAGTACTGTGTAAAGTATGCATCTGCAAGCCAACAGGTCATGGGTTTGGTCCCTAGGTGAGGCCCTGAAACCTCTCCTGCCTATCCCTGTGGTAGGAACTTGAGTCAGCTACAGAATGCAGCTAGGAGAAAAATAGGAAAGTGGCAGAAGTTTACAAGCATGACAAAGGGTCTTGAGGCATTTCAGCAGGATTTTAATTAAGTCAAAGGAAGAGGGCACTTGTCTGGAGCTATGGCTGTCACTCACCAATCTCTCGGCTGTTGCCATCATCGGCAATGGACCAGAGGCGGATGAGGCAGTGGGAGGCAGCAGCCACCATTTTTACGCCCTGGTCCTGATTGGGGTTCATGACCTTGGCGTTGATGGCCACACGGTCCATCACACCCTCCATGTGGGGCGAAGTCCACACCAGGTGCCAGCCCGTCGAGTCCTTCATCCTGAAACCACAGCCAGTCTCCCTGTCACTGCATGCTTTTTTTGGCAACACATCATCCACACCAGGGGCTGGATGCAACTGTGGGCACTGTGCGTTTCCAGCACCACACCCACTTGCTGCAAGTGACTGTGGGAGAGTACCCTAACCACTGGAAAAGAGCCCCCCCCCCCCCCCCCCCCCCTCCCCCCCCCCCCCCCCCCACATCACCACCCCACTCTGCCCCAATCCTGGCACACAAGCCTCACCTTCCTGTACCCACACAAGCTTGTGAGCAAATGAATCGTTACCATAGCAAACAGTTTTTATTTCAATTTTTTACTCTTGGGAAAGAGAGAGAGAGAGAGAGAGAGAGAGAGAGAGAGAGAGAGAGAGAGAGAGAGAGAGAGAGAGAGAGAGAGAGAGAGAGAGAGAGAGAGACAGACAGACAGACAGACAGACAGACAGACAGACAGACAGACAAAGAGAGAGAGACAGATACAGAGGCAGAGAGAGACAGATACAGAGGCAGAGAGAGACAGACAGAGAGACAGAGAGAGACAGACAGAGAGACACAGAGACAGAAAGACAGACAAACTGGCAGACGCACACACACACACATACACACAGAGAGACTGACAGACATAGATGGAGAAACAGAGACATAGACAGACAGGCAGACAGGCAGGCAGGCAGGCAGGCAGGCAGAAAAGAGAGAAAGGGAGACAGAGACAGATAGAAAGGGACAGTGAGAAAGAAAGGGAGACAGAGTGACAAAGTGACAGACAGAAAGAGAAAGAGACAGAGAAAGAAAGAAACAGAGAAAGAATGAGACAAAGACAGAATGAGACAGAGACAGAAAGAGACAGAGACAGAGAGACAGAAAGAGACAAAGAGACAGAGAGAGAAACCAAGACAGACATAGACACACAGAGAGACACATAGATGGAAAGAGACACATACAGAGAGACCCACAGACCAGACCAGAAAAGACCAAGCTAAATCAGACAGACACAGCTACAGCACTGCTCTGTCAGTCAGGTAGCACTCACCTGAAGCAGGAGACGAAGTGGGGGTAGGCCACACAGATCCAGTTGTGATGGCCCCGCACCATGGTCACCCGCAGTGGATCATGCAGGTACACTGTCCAGAAGAATTATCTGTGTTTGAAATGTACTTTCAGCATGAACACATACTGCATTTGGAGTACAAAGATACATATACATGCGTGCATCACACATACACAAACAACACACACACACACACACACACACACACACACACATGCATGCAACACTTGAACCTGAGGCCAATGTTGTCCTTTACTCTTTCAACCCTGTCCACTGATCCTTCGCACATGGCAACCACACTCTGATTCCCTTGCTTCACTTTCAGTTGACATTCCATTCTACTCTTTATCCTTTGCTAAGCATAATTAGATTTTGATTTTTGTACAGGGTGCAGTCAAATTACCGTTATGCATGAGTTTGTCATTAACAAATAATGGATTTCTCAGAGTTCACTCACATTAAAAGTAATAACATTCAACAGTTCAGACAGGCAAGCAGCAGTTTATTCAATGTAGTCACCACCAGCCTTCACAACTGCCTCCAGGCGCTTCCGGAAGGAGCCGCACACTGCTCGGACATAGACTTCGGACAAAGCCTCCCACTGCGTTGTGACTGCTGCTTGCAGGCTACACATTCGGGTGGCCACTTGCATAGGCCTCGGACTCCACACGCTCCAATATGGAATAGTTGAGCGGGCTGAGGTCTGGAGACGATGGCGGCCACATGTCTGTGGGCCAGAAGCTGCTGAGTTCCTTCACTAGCAGCTGTTGCATTTTCTTGGCAGTATGCGCAGGTGCGCTATCCGGCTGGAACACAAAGGTGTCCTTGTATGTCGCCTTGATCCAGAGAATCACGTGCTCACTCAGCAGCAGGCAGTAGTGCTCCGCATTGATCCTCTCGCTGCTGTTGATGAAGATCAGGGGGGCACTCGCTCAGCTGAGATGTATCTGGAGTTGCGACGATTCAGAACTGGATCCACACAGAACAGCTTTTCTTGGCATTTTCTGGCTTCTTCATCCAGTTAAGAATCTTCCTGGCATGGTTTACTCTCATGATCTTCTGCACCTCCGTGATCCTGTTCTTGGTAACCACTGCCCTCGACTTCATGTGCAGGTCATCTCTGCTAACGTGACGCATGGTGCGCACATGCATTCCAAACTGCTTCACCAGCTTCCTGATGGACTGTTAGGGATGGAGTTCAACCAACGCCTTCACAGCTGCCATCACTTCTTCTGTTCTCTTCTCCCGCTTCCTTCCTTGTCCTGCCTTCCGCTCAACATTGCCATGCTCTGCCAGCATGTCCCCAACTCGCTTGATCTGCATTCTGCTAACACACAGAGCTGCACAGATCTGGGCTGTCAACTCGCCCGCATGTAGGTGCTCAGCAACAAGTTCACGTTTTGCCTGCTGCATGGCAACTTTGCTGCAGCTGATTCTCAGTTTTGGCTTTAAACTGCAGCTGGGTCCTGTACCTGTGCGGGGGCACAGGCATGTGCAATCATCATGCCCAAATCGCTGCTGCATAGAGCACCAAAGTTATGCAATGCATTTTTTGCCACACCTGGTAAAAGCAACTGAGTTTAGCATAAAAGAATGGACAGAACTCAAATTCATTTAAAAAAATTTGGAATGGAGTTGATCCCCACCCATGGTCCGCAGCAATATCTCCAATGAACCTAAGGGGCTGCGAGGCATCATTTTGTCACAAGACATCACATATTCATACTAAGGTCACACCACAACAAGATAAGGCATACAAATTTGGCATTTGCACGACAGCTTTCTTGCAGGAAATTCATGGATTGGTTCATGCAATCTCAAGGCAACGAAACTGGACAGAACTCACAGGCAACATGACAAAGGAAGCCACAGGAAGCAAGTACCTGCATCAGGGTTGGGGCCCTCCACAGACCTGCCTACGCTGAAGCGGTTGTCATAGGAAGAGTTGCGTGAGTGGCGCAGGTCCACCGAGGAGTTGCGGGAGTGACAATTGGGTCGAATGTCAGCTGAGCTCTGACGAGAGTGGCTCATCCGCATCTCCACCGAGGGGTTCCTGCATGCACACAGATATATTGTAGGTAATTTTGCAGACAATGACGCACACATATACTACTGCACTAATGCATGCACACAGATATATTGTAGGTAATTTTGCAGACAATGACGCACACATATACTACTGCACTAATGCATGCACACAGATATATTGTAGGTAATTTTGCAGACAATGACACACACATATACAAATGCACTAATGCATGCAGTCCCAGATGCAGCTTTCCTGTAGGTGCTGAAGAAGACTGCAACTTCAAGTGTGACTGAAAAAGGCAGCTGCTCCTCTTTGAAATAACTTTTCTCAGCCCTCAGTAGCATCAGCACTGCTTCTTCTATCTTAGCATCCAGATTGGAGGAGTGAGAAAACCAGCAAAGACAATTACTGAAGCAGGTTTCGCTGAAGCGATCTGAAAGCCAGAGGATACAAAATATGTTAAGAGATGAGTACTCACAGTGAGCACTTGCTTTTCTCCAACATGAACCTGTTCAAACCAACACTCACCATGAGCACTCATGTCAGACTATTTTTCATACCTTTTGTAATGAAACTCATCTCTGGTCCCATAATTGAGTAGGATGCTTTCACATTGTTTCTGGGAATACCACCTCAGATGGATAATTACAACTGTATTAATTTTACGTGTAAACGGGGATGGGATCATATCTACCATTGGCAAAAATGTAGATGCATGTCTCACACCAACTCTGGCTGTAATCTCAGCTTGAGTACTGCAGTAGCATCAAGAACACTGCACTGGCGTGACCACAAGAGTACTGTATTGCAGTGACAGGAAAAGTACTGTATTGCAGTGATAGCAAGAGTACTATGCTGCAGCGACCCCTAGAGAACTGTATTGCAGTGACCGCAAGAGTGCTGCACTGGAGTGACCACAAGAGTACTGTATTGCAGTGACAGGAAAAGTACTGTATTGCAGTGATAGCAAGAGTACTATGCTGCAGTGACCTCAAGAGAACTGTATTGCAGTGACAGCAAGAGTAGTATACTGCAGTGACAGGAAGAGTACTATGCTGCAGCGACCCCAAGAGTACTGCACTGGAGTGACCGCAAGAGTACTGCACTGGAGTGACCGCAAGAGTACTGCACTGGAGTGACCGCAAGAGTACTGCACTGGAGTGACCGCAAGAGTACTGCACTGGAGTGACCGCAAGAGTACTATACTGCAATGACTGCAAGAGTATTGTATTACAGTGACAGTGACAGTACTGTCTTGCAGTGACCCTGTCATATTACCATGAACAAGGGAAATAACTGCTACTGCATCGTTACGAAGCTTGCGCATGCGTACGAATAAATAGTTCCTCAACCGCCATCTGAGAAGTACAGTTGACTGTTCAACGTTCCATAAGTTTTCCCTTTTATCACGCTCTTCCACTCGAGCCACACCGACTACAGACCACAAAACATGGTGTCAGAGATCCTTTGAACAAAAAGGGGAACCAGGATTCAGCTGAACGAGCAATCGAAAGCTAAGTAACTTGATTGGAAAATTTCAGATCGTCACAATGTTCAAACCGCCGCAGCCATTTGCATTTCATGAGCCTTCTGCATGGCCAGCTTGGTTGGCGAGATTTGATCGTTTCAGGCTTGCATCAAAGCTGAGTAAAGAGAGTGGCGAGATTCAAGTTAGTAGTTTGCTGTACTCTATGGGTCCGGATGCTGAAAAGATTTTCGCACAGTTTGAGTTGTCTGACGATGATCAAAACGACTACGACAAAGTCAAGAAGAAATTTGATGAACATTTCATACCAAAGAGGAACGTGATTCACATCAGAGCAACATTTCACAGCAGGAACCAGAAAGAAGGTGAATCAATTGAACAATACGTCAATGCTTTGTATGAACTAGCAGAGCATGCTGCTTTCACAGAGAAGAAGGACACTATAAGAGATAGACTAGTCCTGGGGCTGAGAGACAAAGGTCTTTCTGGAAAGCTACAGCTAGAGAGCGAGCTGACTTTGGAGAAAGCAATCATGAAGTCGAGACAACATGAACAAGTGATGGCTGAACTAGAGGAACAGAGAGGTGCAACATCAGTTGATGGAGTCCGCTTCCGACCCGGGTGGAACCGAGAAGGGAAGGGATCCTCACATCAGAATGCACACGCGCATAATTCAGAGAAATTTGCGTGCAAGAAATGCGGAACTAGCCATGAAAAGTGGAAGTGTCCAGCATACCAGAAGAAATGCCACAAATGTGGGAAAATGTCACATTTTGCAAAAATGTGCAGGTCTAAGTCCAAGACAAAGAAAACGGATGAAGTTACTTCAGAGCCAGAGCCAGAAAGAGAGCTTGAAACAGAGCCAGTAACAGAGCCAGAAAAAGAGCCTGAAAAAGAGCCAGAGCCTGAGAAAGAATACTTCATAGGAAGCGTCGAGTCCAATGAACCACCATGGAGGGTGAAATTGAAGTTGGAAGAAACCACTATCAACTGGAAGATTGATACCGGTGCCGACATCAACCTGATTAGCAGATCTACATGGGCAAAGCTAGGACAGCCCAAGCTGCTTCCAGCAAATCATGTCAACCTGATGAGTCCAGGGGGCAAAGTGAAAACACTAGGTCACTTCACTACCAAGTTTGAGAAGAACTTCAAGAAGATTGAAGCTACAGTGTTCGTCATTGATAATGACTCTGACAGTCTTCTGAGCCGAAGCACAGCTACAGCGCTGAATCTTGTACGGAGAGTGAACTCAGTCACTTTCGCAGCCATGAAGTGTGAGCCTGTGAAGATCAAGCTCAAGGAAGGTACACAGCCGTACAGCATATCCACACCAAGAAGAGTGCCAATTCCACTGCAAGAAAAGGTGAAGAAAGAGTTGGAGAGGATGAAAGAAGACGGAATAATAGAAGAAATCACAGAGCCGACTGAGTGGGTGTCACCCATGGTTCCAGTACAGAAGCCTAACGGGGACGTCCGGATCTGCGTGGATCTGAAGAAATTGAACCAAGCAGTCCAGAGAGAGCGATACGTCATTCCTTCAATAGACGATATCATCCACAAGCTTCGAGGTTCCAGTGTGTTCTCCAAGCTTGACGCTCAGTCAGGATTCTGGCAGCTTCCGCTTCATGAAAGCACAGCCAAACTCACTTGCTTTCTTACTCCCTACGGCAGATTCTTCATGAAAAGACTCCCTTTTGGTATATCTTCTGCACCAGAAGTGTTTCAACGGGTCATGACAGAGTCACTCCAGGGCATAGACGGAGTCATCTGCTACTTCGACGACATCGTTTGCCATACCAAGACGATGGAGGAGCATGACGCGCTGCTTGCAAAAGTCCACCAGAGGCTTGATGAAGTAGGCCTTCGCTTGAACAAGACCAAGTGTGAGTACAAGAAGAGGGAGATCACCTTTCTTGGTCACGTCATCAACAAACAGGGCGTTCGTCCAGATCCGTCCAAGATCAAAGCGATCGAGAGTTTGTCAGAACCAGAAGACATCGCCGAGCTTAGAAGATACTTGGGGATGGTCAACTATCTTGGCAGGTATCTACCACACCTGTCCACTGTTCTGAAACCGTTGAACGCACTGTTGACCAAAGACGCAGCGTGGACATGGGTCCTGAGCAGTCAGAAGCCTTTTTGAAAGTGAAGGAGATGCTCACCACTGCGCCTACCTTAGCGTACTTCGACCCAAAGAAGCCGACGACAGTTTCAGCTGACGCGTCGAGCTATGGTCTGGGAGGAGTTCTTCTCTAGGAACATGAAGATGGATTGCGTCCAGTCGCATTCTGCTCCAGAACACTGACCAAAACAGAGACAAACTATGCACAGATCGAAAAGGAAATCCTCGCATCAGTTTGGGCTTGTGAAAGGTTCGAGAGATACTTGGTAGGACTAGACAGCTTTACGCTTCAAACTGACCACAAACCGCTCATTCCGCTCATCAACACCAAAGACTTGTCGGAAACACCACTGAGATGCCAAAGGATGCTGATGAGGCTGATGAGGTAGCTCAGCTTAGCAAGGTGACCTCCACAGCAGTCATCAACAAGATGAAGTTTATCTTCTCACAGCATGGGATTGCAGAGACAGTAGTTTCTGACAATGGAACACAGTTTTCTTCAGCCGAATTCAAGAAATTTGCTAAAGAATGGAACTTTTGCCATGTCACCAGTTCTCCTCACTATCCACAGTCCAACGGTGAGGCGGAACGCGCCGTGAAGACAGCAAAGGAGATCCTGAAACAGAAAGACTATCTCCTTGCATTGCTGACTTACCGAGCTACTCCACTCCCAACCCTTGGAGTAAGCCCGGCAGAGCTAGCGTTTGGAAGGAGGCTACGCACAACCCTACCCGTTCTTCCCCAGTCCCTTTTTCCATGTAAAGTGGAACATGACACAGTACGCCAGCGTGATGCCAAGTCAAAGCAGTCACAAAAGCAGTACTTTGACAAAAGAGCACGGAGCTTGCCAGAGCTTCAACCCGGTGACCTCGTCCTCATGAAGGAGGAGGGAGAGAAAGGCTGGAAGAAGCCAGGCGAAGTCCTTGAAAAGTGTGCTCCAAGATCCTACCTCGTTCAGACTCCTGAGGGTAGGCTGAGGCGTAACCGTAAGCACATCAGGTTACGAATGTCCGAGCAGATCACCATAGACAACCCGAAGATGTCACCGCAGATCACCGTAGACAACCCGAAGGTGTCGACGCAGATCAACGAAGACGACCCGAAGGTGTCTGTCCAACCTACAAGCAGTCACACGTCGCAGCCGGTGCAACCGCTGCATCAGACGCCATCAACGCCGCCATATATCACCAAGTCCGGTAGACAGATTCACAAACCAGCCCGGTACCAGTGAAGTAACATTCCTTAGTGATAGTCAGTAACAAACTTGATTCTAAGCGATGCTACACAGGGAGCTGTTGCATGAAGTTGATTGTCTAAGTGACGCTTTGCAGTATACCTTGTGTTGGTTGAAATTATGAACTTTCGAATTTGGTTCTTCAAAATAATACTAGTTCATAGTTAGATTCTAAGTTAGAATTTTCAGAGACGCTTTGCAGGAAGTCAAAAGCTAAAAGTAAAAGTTAGAGTTTACTTATTTGAAGTTGATCCGTTTGAGCTGAAGAGCTAACAGATGCTGTGTGTTAATCCGTTTGAAGTGAAAACAGATAGTTTGTGCTGAAACTTGAATCTCATAAGACGAGCTGCTGGAATATTGAGTTAATTGACAGTTAAAGTTGAAAGAGTTAATTGTTGTGTCTTTTTCCTAAAAAGGGAAGATGTCATATTACCATGAACAAGGGAAATAACTGCTACTGCATCGTTACGAAGCTTGCGCATGCGTACGAATAAATAGTTCCTCAACCGCCATCTGAGAAGTACAGTTGACTGTTCAACGTTCCATAAGTTTTCCCTTTTATCACGCTCTTCCACTCGAGCCACACCAACTACAGACCACAAAACAGACCCCAAGTGTAATGTGTTACAGTGACAGTGACAGTACTGCACTGCAGTAACCCCAAGAGTACTATACTGTAGTGACTGCAAGAGTATCATACTGCAGTGACTGCAAGAGTATCATACTGCAGTGACTGCAAGAGTATCATACTACAGTGGCAGCAAGAGTACTACAGTGGCAGCAAGGGTACTACAGTGACAGCAAGAGTACTACAGTGACAGCAAGGGTACTACAGTGACAGCAAGAGTACTACAGTGGCAGCAAGAGTACTACAGTGGCAGCAAGAGTACTACAGTGACAGCAAGGGTACTACAGTGGCAGCAAGAGTACTACAGTGGCAGCAAGGGTACTACAGTGGCAGCAAGAGTACTACAGTGACAGCAAGAGTACTACAGTGGCAGCAAGGGTACTACAGTGACAGCAAGGGTACTACAGTGGCAGCAAGGGTACTACAGTGACAGCAAGAGTACTACAGTGGCAGCAAGGGTACTACAGTGGCAGCAAGGGTACTACAGTGGCAGCAAGAGTACTACAATGACAGCAAGGGTACTACAGTGGCAGCAAGGTTTCTACAATAACAGCAAGAGTTCTAAAGTGACGGCAAGGGTATTACAGTGACAGCAAGGGTACTACAGTGACGGCAAGGGTACTACAGGGTCAGCAAGGGTTCTACAGTGGCAGCAAGGGTACTACAGTGGCAGCAAGAGTACTACAGTAGCAGCAAGGTTTCTACAATAACAGCAAGTGTACTAAAAAGACGGCAAGGGTACTACAGGGACAGCAAGGGTACTACAGTGGCAGCAAGGGTACTACAGTGGCAGCAAGAGTACTACAGTGGCAGCAAGAGTACTACAATGACAGCAAGAGTTCTAAAGTGATGGCAAGGGTATTACAGTGGCAGCAAGAGTACTACAGTGACAGCAAGAGTACTACAGTGACAGCAAGAGTACTACAGTGACAGCAAGGATTCTACAGTGGCAGCAATGGTCCTACAGTGACAGCAAAGGTACTACAGTGGCAGCAAGGATTCTACAGTGGCAGCAAGGGTATCTGAAGTGCCAGGAGGAGAGCAGTGGCAGTAAGGGTACCTGGTGTGATGAAATTAGTACTTCTGTGACAGCAAGAGTACTACAGTGGCAGCAAGGGTACTACAGTGGCAGCAAGGGTACTACAGTGGCGGCAAGAGTACTACAGTGGCAGCAAGAGTACTACAGTGGCAGCAAGAGTACTACAGTGACAGCAATGGTCCTACAGTGACAGCAAAGGTACTACAGTGACAGCAAGAGTACTACAGTGACAGCAAGAGTACTACAGTGGCAGCAAGAGTACTACAGTGGCAGCAAAGGTACTACAGTGGCAGCAAGAGTACTACAGTGACAGCAAGAGTACTACAGTGGCAGCAAGAGTACTACAGTGGCAGCAAAGGTACTACAGTGGCAGCAAGAGTACTACAGTGACAGCAAGAGTACTACAGTGACAGCAATGGTCCTACAGTGACAGCAAAGGTACTACAGTGGCAGCAAGAGTACTACAGTGACAGCAAGGGTACTACAGTGGCAGCAAGAGTACTTCTGTGACAGCAAGAGTACTACAGTGGCAGCAAGAGTACTACAGTGACAGCAAGAGTACTACAGTGACAGCAATGGTCCTACAGTGACAGCAAAGGTACTACAGTGGCAGCAAGAGTACTACAGTGACAGCAAGGGTACTACAGTGGCAGCAAGAGTACTTCTGTGACAGCAAGAGTACTACAGTGGCAGCAAGAGTACTACAGTGACAGCAAGAGTACTACAGTGACAGCAATGGTCCTACAGTGACAGCAAAGGTACTACAGTGGCAGCAAGGGTACTACAGTGGCAGCAAGGGTACTACAGTGACAGCAAGAGTACTACAGTGGCAGCAAGGGTACTACAGTGGCAGCAAGGGTACCACAGTGGCAGCAAGAGTACTACAGTGACAGCAAGAGTACTACAGTGGCAGCAAGAGTACTACAGTGGCAGCAAGAGTACTACAGTGGCAGCAAGAGTACTACAGTGACAGCAATGGTCCTACAGTGACAGCAAAGGTACTACAGTGGCAGCAAGGGTACTACAGTGGCAGCAAGGGTACCACAGTGGCAGCAAGAGTTCTAAAGTGATGGCAAGGATATTACAGCAACAGGAAGGGAACTTTAAGTGGCAAAAAGAGAATAGTAGTAGCAAGGCTACATGGAGAGCAGAAAGAAGAGCAGCAGCAAGGCTACATGGAGAGCAGAAAGAAGAGCAGCAGCAAGGCTACATGGAGAGCAGAAAGAAGAGCAGCAGCAAGGCTACATGGAGTGCAGAAAGAACAGTAGCAGCAAGGCTACTTGGACTGCAGAGAGAATGGCAGCAGTAAGGGTACCTGGAGTGAGAGCGCAGCAGAGGGCCGTCCACTACACGGAAGGCGGCCCCAGGGGAGGGACGCCCTGCCTCCGCAGCACCCTCCAGACTGAGGGAGGAGGGGGACTGGCGCTTGTCCAGACCTTCCTCCACTTGGGGCGGATCTGCACCACACAGACCTCAAGTCAGCAACACAAAGAAAGGGGGACAGGAAGAAAAAAGCAGCAGGATGATGAATGAGAACCTGGGGCTCAGCAATTCATTCACACAAGCATGCACACAAATACGCACACACACATGCATACACACAAACACACTTACATATAGATAGAGAAAAAAGAAGCAAGGAGACTTTCGCCCAACTTCAGAACTTTATTTCCATAGCTTTCGGAGCCAAGTTGAATTTTCATCAGTGCAGTGAAAGTCTACATGTGATCATGTATAAATAAGTCCTGTGATCAGAGTTCACCTTACTGGGGTGGGGTGCGTGGGGTATGCAGCATGGGGTACAGGCGGCAAAACAGTGGAGGGTGAGAACATCGCAACAGGAAAGGGGGTGGGGTGACAAGGGGGGGGGGGGGGGGGTCAGCATGTGGGTCTTGGAAAATCGGAGACCCCAAGCTCATAATCCGAGGTCGCGAGACCTGGAGGACTGCAGAAAGCATGCTCACGCACAGGTAGTGGCACAGAGAGCACATGCTTGGCGGTGCTTGGCACGGGGAAAGGCTGCCAGAGCAGGGCCATGGGGGGGGTGAGTGCATCTCATGAGGCGTGGCTCATGAACCCTAGGTCATGGTTCAGCCCAGCCTCATGAGTGCCGAATCTCCTGATGAGCTGCTGTTCGACCACTCGTCACCGTCGTGGGTCTTGCAGGTGTCCTCACTCTCAGGTCAGCCGCAATGTGGCCTTGCCTGCTGAAGTGTTCCGCACGACCGACTTCTTGAACAAGATAGCCAAGGATAGAGTCGGTACCAGAAGGAGCTCTGTTTGCCATCATAGATGTCTCGTCTCTTTACACAAGCATCCCACACAGAGATGGCATCAAAGCCATCGCCTCCGTGCTGAACATAGACAATTGCCCTTGTCCTGAGATGATCCTCCAACTTATCCGCTTCATCCTCGAGCACATGTGACTGCTATGGGAACCAAATTTGCACCTCAATATGCCAATTTGTTCATGCACAGGTTTGAGGAGGATTTCTTCGCTACACGAGATCAGCGACCAGACCTCTACACCAGATATATCGATGACTTTTTTCTTGTGTGGAGCCACGGGGAGGAGTCACTGAGGCTGCTGCACAGGGATATCAAAACCCCCCACCCCACCATTAAGTTCGTCATGAACTATTCATCTGCCTCCGTGACCTTCTTCATCTCTCACATCTTCATCAGAGACGGATCGCTGTCCACCTCCTTTCACAGGAAACCTACAGACAACCTGTGGCTACTCCACTTTAGCAGCATGGAGTGGTAAGGGGAAAATAGCTAGCATTAAGTGGTATGGGAAATAGCTAGCATGGAGTGATGTGGGGAAAATAGCTAGAATGGACTAGTATGGGGAAAATAGCTAGTATTAAGAGGTATGGGGAAAATAGCTAGCATGGAGTGGTATGGGGAAAATAGCTAGCATGGAGTGGTATGGGGAAAATAGCTGGCATGGAGTGGTATGGGGAAAATAGCTGGCATGGAGTGGTATGGGGAAAATAGCTGGCATGGAGTGGTATGGGGAAAATAGTGTGGAGTGGTATGGGGAAAATAGCTAGCATGGACTGGTATGGGGAAAAGAGTGGTATGGGGAAAATAGCTAGCTTGGAGTGGTGTGGGGAAAATAGCTAGCATGGAGTGGTATGGGGAAAATAGCTAGCATGGAGTGGTATGGGGAAAATAGCTAGCATGGAGTGGTATGGGGAAAATAGCTAGCATGGAGTGGTATGAGGAAAATAGTGTGGAGTGGTATGGGGAAAATAGCTGGCATGGAGTGGTATGGGGAAAATAGTGTGGAGTGGTATGGGGAAAATAGCTGGCATGGAGTGGTATGGGGAAAATAGCTGGCATGGAGTGGTATGGGGAAAATAGTGTGGAGTGGTATGGGGAAAATAGCTGGCATGGAGTGGTATGGGGAAAATAGCTAGCATGGAGTGGTATGGGGAAAATAGTGTGGAGTGGTATGGGGAAAATAGCTGGCATGGAGAGGTATGGGGAAAATAGCTACCATGGAGTGGTATGGGGAAAATAGTGCGGAGTAGTATGGGGAAAATAGCTAGCATGGAGTGGTATGGGGAAAATAGCTGGCATGGAGTGGTATGGGGGGAAAAGCTAGCATGGAGTGGTATGGGGGAAAATAGTGCGGAGTAGTATGGGGAAAATAGCTAGCATGGAGTGGTATGGGGGAAAAAGCTACCATGGAGTGGTATGGGGAAAATAGTGCGGAGTAGTATGGGGAAAATAGCTAGCATGGAGTGGTATGGGGGAAAAAGCTAGCATGGAGTGGTATGGGGAAAATAGCTAGCATGGCGTGGTATGGGGAAAATAGCTAGCATGGAGTGGTATGGGGAAAATAGTGCATGGAAGAAGTGTACTGCTGCAGGACCTCATGGGGGAGAAAAAGACAAGTAAAGAAATGCCCTAGAAGCTGCATTCAGCATAAACCTTTGCAAACACTGTCATGAATGGCTCAGCACAGAACCAAAGTATGCTGTGCATGAATATGTACATAAATTCCATCATCCGTACTTTACTGTATGTAATAAACTTTCTACTCTAATTATACTTCTCCCTTTTGCTTTTCTATTAACACAATTACATAATTTTGTTTCAACAGTTTTTAACCATATGAGCTGTATTCCATCAACAAAAATTTGCACATTTTGGATAATAAACTACATTGAATTGTGAATTGCTTGTAAAGCAGAATAAATGTGTTTATCATTCTGTCTAACTTCACAGTGCCAGGAATCTCATGCTGAAAATGAAATGCAAGACTTTGTTATTAACACAAGGAGGAAACGGCTTTCTAGTGTGTTGTTCAGTTGACTACAAGCAAGTGAGTGCTGTGGAGAGAGAGAGAGAGAAAAAGGATAATGCGGTCCACTAGACCTGCAGGCAGCACTCACTGGGAGGACTGAGGTAGCCATGGAAGAGCACGTCCCCACAGGAAGCATGGTCCAGGTCTTCACACAGGGTCAGCCTCCGCACTGCCAGACAGCAAACCACAGTCTAAGTCAAATGCTGCCACTGCACATGTTCTGCAGAAAATATTTTTCTTTTAAATTACCACAACACCGACAGCTGTGCCAAATCTAATTCTCCATGACACACACAGACATGTGTAGATCTACACAGAGAACCACAAGCTCAGGATCAAGTCCAACTCACCATAAGTACGTCAACTAAACAAAATTGTCAAAATTTTCATGACCCACATGACATGTAGATATAGGCAGCCATAAGCTTTTCATGAAGTTCAGTTCTGAATATGACATTGCAATATGTACAATGTATAAGTACCTAACGTACTGGTACTATGAAAGTATACATGTTTAGGTTATCCATGATAAACAAACTATTCCACAACTGTAAAACAAGTACTAAATTGAAGCAAGATGTGGTTTCATTAAGTATGAATTTTTTTAATTTCTAAACTAAAAGCATTTGCTCTGACTTTCAACTGAGGAAGACCCTGCTAGAGCCAGGTATTGTGTGGCTTATCTCACACCATGTATCTCTTCAGGTTGTTTTGCCCTGGACACCATGAGAGAAATCATACTGAAAAGTTTGGAGGGTTTTCCTTGTGACTGAGACTGCATCATTACTAAACTGTATATATATCAAATGGAACAGCATCCATTTTGTGGTGTATTCTTCATCTTGTCATCGGAATAGCAGCGTTCCCCTGCACTGCTCGTTTCTTCCTGTCTGCATGCTCAGGGATTCTATTTCTTCTTTGAAGAAAATAACTTTGTTCTGGGTTCAATTGTTTCTGTTGAGGATTTTGGGTTGGGCTTTTAACTCTTTTCAGTTCTTGCATTTTAGCCCAATTTTATATTCCTCTCATGGTATTTGCTTTACATCACTTTGTACATGTAGTGCATAGCTACTCAAGGCAGTCATGCCATATACCAAAAAACTCAGAAATGAATGCACTTTCATATGATGCAAAAAAAATTTGCATTGTTTGTTTGATGCAGGTATGATGACCTTTGACTTTGTTATTAAAAATAAATATTGAGAAGAAAAAAAATATATATATATATATGCTAAAATACAAAGAACAATAAATTCCGTAGCTGCTGACTTTAGAATCCGAAAAATCCAAGTCTTTCAGTTTCATGTCTTCATCTGAGCTATCATTCATTCCTTTACTCTTGGAACCCTCAGAAGAACTCATATTCGTTGATTTAGTTGGTGGCGGAGCTCAGTCAAATAGCGCAAATATTCCAAGATGGCGTATGAAAGAAGTTCGGTGATGTAGTTCTCCCATGATTTCCTAAAAGCACGGTGACGTCCTTAAGTTCAATTTTTTTTAATGAAATCTAAAACCAAACTTTCTTTTGACAAAATAAAGTCTCTTTTTTTCCAAGTAAGAGTTTTATTCCAATCAGCACGCGAAGGCATTGATCACCAGTGTTCGAAATTCACAGGAAAGAACTGTTGAGAGTTAATGTTTTCTTGTTTGTTTGTTACTCTTATAACAACTTATTATTAAACACTAACACAACTATGAACAGAAACCTTAGCTCTTACCTGTGCAATGTAATCCTATAGTTACTTACTTGGTGCCATGCAGCCACAAACTTCCATTTAGTAGATTTTATCATCTCTTATCAACAGGAAAAAAGGGAGAAGAACAAGAAAGGAAAAACAGAAAAAGAAACCAGACTACTTTCATCATCATATACGCAAGAGTCAATTAAAAAACTGCTTACTATTTAACTTTTAGCATCCCATGCCACTCCTAACTGCTCCTGAAGCTAAATCCTATGCTGCTTGTAACCGCGTGATTCATGCCTAAGAAACCAAGGGAGATTACTCTGGTGGAAAGCTCTCTAGGCCTGAAGGAAATTACTGTGCAACATCCACTTGGTTAGTGCGTCTTGGTAAATTTTTTAAACAGATTTTGATAAATTTCTACTGATTTATTTGGCTTTTTCGCTCAATTTTTTGTGGGTGTTCTCCATTGTGAAGATGGTAAACGATAAATGCCGACTATGGTTGAGGCAGTCATTCGTTTTTTTTATCAAAATGGTTCGATCAAGACATGTTAGACGTGAAGAGTCGGCTCAGCATGATGTAATGGTTTCCCGTGCCCACACGTGTTTTATCGGACCTGTGGGCAAAATATATCCACTCCATTTTTTCCGACCTATGGGCAAAATATTTCCACTTCGTCATCGGATGATGTCGCCGAATGGTCAGACATTGTGAAGGAGTTTGCTAACGATCCTTTCAATGAAGCAGTTGTTTCACAAACATCACTCAGACTTGATGCAGAACTAGTAGAGTATTTTCTGCAACTCTTTCCAGAGGAAATGTTCCTCATGATTCAGGACTAGACTTTAGGCCAGGCAGAAGGGTGATCATCATGTTGAATCATTCAGTATGAAGAACCTCATTCAGCCAGAGATTGCCAATGTTATGAAAGACATTACTTCGAGGAATCGTTACAAAATCATCACAAATTACAGTGTTTATATTCATAGAAAAATAATTTTTGGTCTATTTCCATAAATTTACCTGTAATTATGCTAAATACATACAAATAAAGCAAAGAAAAATATCAAAAACACTTTGTACTTGATCTTAGAATGACTAACATTCATTTTTGACTACACACAAAAAGTATTTCTTACAGATCCATACAATATTATAGAAGTTTGAAATTTTTGTAACAAATGAACCGTGCTATGCGTCATTTTCTCTGAAACCTTACAGGACTGGGGCTTGTAGTTGTGAAATTCCTTATAGGACGTTAAGAGTTAACTGCTTCTGCAAATACAACATAAGAATGCTACCATTTGCACACTCTAAGATAAAGGCTGCAAAGCAATCAATAGTTTACCCTAAAAATTCTACATAACACTGACAATCTTCCAGCTTCATAACACTTCAGAGGGCAACAGACACTCACCCAGGGGAGTAATTCCATAGAATTCTGCTTCATGTCTCAACACGGAAATATTCACATCCCTGCAAATGTGCATATTTTATTTCAACAAGGGTAAAGCATCTTTGCAGGCAAATGTCAAAAGGTTATGTTTTCATATGAGGTGCTCATAATGTTACAGAAATCAAGCACCATACTGCATTGAAAACCCCCATGAAATTAGAAGGAGCATTTGCTGGAAAATTCACTGTGCTCGTACTCATTTCATATTCAATACACAATCATGTATAATATATATCACTCATCAAGACAAAATATTTCAGCTTGGCTGATGCAAGAAAATCACACTTACAATATTGGAACATATCTTTGCAAGGAATCTTCCATTAAATCAACTTCCATCCTCACTTCAGAGTGCCAAGACACAGAAACTGAAGGCAATGGATCACCTTTCTTGTGTGGCAAAAATGCTTCCTTTACCATTTCATTCACTCCGGTCATGCCAAAGGCTGTACAGTAGATGGAAAGTGCCCTGAAGAAGCCAAACACATCCAACAGCTTATAAGCATTCCGAAACAAAATCTCTCTTCTAAACCTACTCTAAGTCATACATACCTTAAATCCACTTCCTTGGTTCGCAAAAAGTTCAGTATGATAGAAAACAGCCTGGGATCACGATCAATGAAGATCTGCAAAAGATAGTATAGATACATTTCCAGCATTCAGGCAGTGCCCCTGTTGTCACACACATCACACTGCTACAACCCTAGGCGAGGAGCACATAAAGCCATGGAAGACTAAGAAAGATGGCCAA
>JAWQFJ010010395.1:155000-162383 GCA_034096865.1 Theodoxus fluviatilis
AGAGAGAGAGAGAGAGAGAGAGAGAGAGAGAGAGAGAGAGAGAGAGAGAGAGAGCTTGGGCTTGGCTTCAAGGTATAGTGATCGAACTACGTTAATCAACTTAATGAAATGACATTAACTTACCTTGTGAAAAAGGAGTCTTGAATCCATGTCAGAGTTTGACGAGATGTGCTGAATCTGCCGACAATGATAACTATTGATTAGTAATCATAACAATGATGCCTTCATTAAATTGCTAGTATACCGTACGAGGCCGTTCATAAAACTGATACATATTGCAAATGAAAGAATCACTCTGTTACATGATTTTACGAAATAGCGGAACGCCAAAGTAAGCTATGTCTTTCAGTCTTTGCTACTGTGATAATTATAATCACACAGTGACAGTCGTGACAGTGACAGTGATAGTCGGACTTAATCACTTATTACTACCCCTTCTTATCCGTCTCCAGTTCAGTCAAATCCTGAAAAAGCATGCACACCACATACGTCGGCAGGTTTAATAGAAACATATTATAAATAACACCATCTACTTACCTTGTTCCTCCTACATTAAGGTGAATAATTTCCCCCTGCATACCCACACCGTGGGAAGCCATACTGAAGCTGTTGGGAGCGATTCGTGGGCGACAAATTTGGGTCCTGCTGCACCTCTGTTTTTATGGGAGCGAAATGGTCTATTTTTAGCAATTTGCCATCGTGCCCTCCAACCAATAAAGAGTTCTGAAGTCCATGAGGAAGCCGGGCAGTTTCCGTTTACAGCACGACGACTGCAAACGCAAATAGGCCAAAGGAACTAGACTAAAGGCTGAACACGTAACGCATTCTGTGCACATCACAACAGAGATCAATACACACACACAGAGAGAGAGAGAGAGAGAGAGAGAGAGAGAGAGAGAGAGAGAGAGAGAGAGAGAGAGAGAGAGAGAACGAAATAATTTTAATGTATTAGCTCCGTCGAGATCGAGACACACTCGCGAAGACGTACAGAGTGATCTTTTCCTACTTCTAGCAAAGATTATAACAATGGCGCGTCGCTTACAAAATCTGTGAAAGACACGACGTACTGCTTTTGGAGCAGAAAATATTTTGTTTCTACAATGGTGACCTCCTGCTGTGTGAAGAACTGTCACAATCAGCATGACAGAGACTGATTGACGTTTTTGTTTTGTTTTGTTTTTGTCGCACCGCGTGTTGCAACGCGAAAAGACATGGATCGAAATGCTGGATCTCACAACTCAAAGGCGCCGTAACCTGAAGTCACTCACTTTTGACACTAAGGCAGATCGATATGTTTGTTCGGATCACTTTGTAAATGGTGAGAATTTGTTATGTTTTGCGTTTTGTAACTTAACAAATACTAGAAAAGACGGAAATAGAGTATGCAGGACAGATTACAGGGGGGAGTGTTTTGTTCTGTTACCTGATTAGATTTTTTGATACTACAAAAAAGCAATATCAATTGCATTGATATTCAATGTTTGTTCAATCTGATTGGACCGGTACAAATCTAGGTCGACGTTTTGTGAATAGGCCTCGTTCGCAGCGACAACTTACAAGTGACCGTGAAATAGAATGGTGTACGATATGAGATTTTACCGTCCTATTTCACGGTCACTTAATTGTAGGCCTAAGTTGTCGCTGCGAATGAGGCCTATTCACAATTAAAACGTCGACCCAGATTTGTACCGGTCTACAAGTGTGATTTTCAGAAATATGCAGACGACACAGAGTTGTCGAAGAGCTCAGCAGTCGAGGAATTTCCTTTTGTACAGTCAGATATCAAGACATTCGTTGATGATGTACTCGCATGGATGAACAGCAACAAACTCAAGCTCAATACAGATAAAACTGAAGTTATGCCTGTTAGGGCACGGTCAAGTCTCGGGCTTATCGAGAGTGATTCAACTGTCATTGGGGTAGCTCTATTCCATTCCAGAGCTCGGTTAGGTACCTCGGTGTTCAGATTGACCAGACATTGTCGATGCGTAAACAGATCAGCAGTACTTGCAGTGCCTGTTTTCTTGAACTACGCCGCATTGCATCCATTCGCCAATATCTTTCTGACGCCCACCCTGAATCACGAGCGGACACGAGCCGACACGAGCCGACACGAGCGGACGTACACGAGCGGACACGAGCCGACAGCTTAAAATCAACTTTTATCATATCTTTGGGGGGGTTTTCCATTCTGATTATACTCTAATTATATTTACTTACTTATTTACGATTTTATGCAATTTATCCATGCGGCTAAACACACCATCTGCAACTCGCACCCGCCACTCCGCCTGACTGACTTATCACGCCCGGGGAGTTATGCTAAGATCCGACCGCGTTAATGTATCTGCGTTTTGTGACAAACGTCTTGCTCGGCGGTACTGTACTCCATGCACCTTAACGGTCCGCGTGATTCGGGTGTAATCTTAAGCTAAACGACGTTCCGAATGTTTCCGACTTCGACCATTTCAGCAGCGCCAATAAACGTCACGTGACACGAACCGGCCAATCAGAAGTGGTGACGCCGGGAGTGGTTAGCTGTGTTTAGCCGCATGGATAAATTGCATAAAATCGAAAATAAGTAAGTAAATATAATTAGAGTATAATCAGAATGGAAAACCCCCCAAAAGATATGATAAAAGTTGATTTTAAGCTGTCGGCTCGTGTCCGCTCGTGTCCGCTCGTGCCCGCTCGTGTCGGCTCGTGTCCGCTCGTGATTCAGGGTGGTCCTCTTTCTGACACTGCGTGTGTTAGACTGGTTACTGCCAGGGTCACTTCAAGGCTGGATTATTGTAATTCAGTTTTGGAGGGTCTTCCAGCAGAACAATGAGCGACTTTTTTGGAAATTATCTCCCTTGCCGCCGCTTGGCGGCGCGTCGGCTCCAAGGGGCTTGGTTGGTACACAGTGACAAGTTCTTTCGCTTAGATTAGACCTGAGTGTTCGAGGTTTTTTTAATTGTTTTCTTGCTGTCGCTTTCAAATCTGTTCACAGTACTAGGCTGGCTGGTTTACTTAGATGTGATTTTTTTTATGCGTGCTAGCTGATATTAGGTTTAGAGCTTGAATTTTCGATATTACACAAGTTCTTTTTCGCTTACAACTCCAGTGTTCGAACCAATGAAAACCACGGAAAGAGATGGCCGTTTCGTTCCTTGCATCTCATTGGCCAGCTTGTCATGAGGTCAGCCCGTGATCACGCGCTGACCTCATGACAGTTGTAAGCGGAAAAAGCGAGTTGTAAGCGTAGATGTGATTTGTTTTAATGCGTGCTAACTGATATTAGATTTAGAGCTTGAATTTTCAATGATATTACGCTTACAACTCGCTTTTTCGCTTACAACTGTCATGAGGTCAGCGCGTGATCACGGGCTGACCTCATGACAAGCTGGCCAATGAGATGCAAGGAACGAAACGGCCATCTCTTTCCGTGGTTTTCATTGGTTCGAACACTGGAGTTGTAAGCGAAAAAGAACTTGTGTAATATCGAAAATTCAAGCTCTAAACCTAATATCAGCTAGCACGCATTAAAAAAATCACATCTAAGTAAACCAGCCAGCCTAGTACTGTGAACAGATTTGAAAGCGACAGCAAGAAAAACAAAAACAAAAAAAACTCGAACACTCAGGTCTAATCTAAGCGAAAGAACTTGTCACTGTGTACCAACCAAGCCCCTTGGAGCCGACGCGCCGCCAAGCGGCGGCAAGGGAGATAATTTCCAAAAAAGTCGCTCATTGAACCGTCTTCAGCGCGTTCAAAACAGCGCAGCACGTCTCGTGCTGAGGAAGGGAAAACGCGATCATGTGACACCTATGCTATTAGGCATCTACACTGGCTTCCCGTGAAATTCCGCTGCCAGTACAAAATTGCTGTTTTGGCCTACGTACCGTCATTTTGATGTTACTCTTCCTGTGTATCTTTTGGCATCCCTTCGCACATATCAACCATCCCGTTCTCTCCGTTCAGCAAATGAAAAGCTTCTCAAAATTCCTAAACGTAGTACAAAATCTTTTGGTGAGCGTAGTTTTAGTTTCAATGCCGCCTCTGTTTGGAACTCGTTGCCGGCTGGCCTGCG
The DNA here is from genome assembly GCA_034096865.1 of Theodoxus fluviatilis. NCBI lineage: Eukaryota > Metazoa > Mollusca > Gastropoda > Cycloneritida > Neritidae > Theodoxus > Theodoxus fluviatilis. Next base: position 159,073 of record JAWQFJ010010395.1, read on the forward strand.
TAACGCACCCACTTTACCTATTTTTAAGTCGCAACTGAAGACTCACATGTTTCAACTGGCTTTTGTTTGATTGTAGGTTTTTCTTCTCATGATCATGTATGTTGTTGTATCCATTCTCAGGTCTGTAAGTTGTATTATGTGTTGTATTATGTTGGTAAGCTTGTTGATGAATGTCTGCTTGTGAATGCGGTTATGTCAGCGCATTGAGTTGTACAGAAGTGTGCTATACAAATGCTATTCATTATTATTATTATTATTATTATTATTATTATTATTATTATTATTATTATTATTATTATTATTATTATTATTATTATTATTATTGCCTGATGAATGGATGGAAGGATGGATGGGTGGATGGTTTAATGGGTGGGTGGGTGGATGGATAGATGGGTAGGTGGATGGATGGACGGATGGATGGATGGATGGATGGATGGATGGATGGATGGATGGATGGATGGATGGATGGATGGATGGATGGATGGATGGATGGATGGATGGATGGATGGATGGATAGGTGGATAAGGATGGACAATATTTGTCGCAAATAGTGGGCAATTCTGTGTACATTTTAAGCAACAACGAAAACTGCATGTTGTTTACGACATTAAGGCCAACACTGTCACAACCCCATCTAACCGTTGTACAGAGGTAGTCTTGTGCTTAACTTGTAGTAGAAAACTGTCTGGATCTGTCTCCTGCTCTCTGTCTTTATCCGTGTGGCATCTGGTGGGTGGCTGTCTTCTCGTTGGATGAGTCTCAATCCATGAGGTGCTTCCCTGGCTTCCGTTGCGTTCTCCTCTGTCCGTTAGTTCGTCATTTTGTATCTTCCCTGACTGATAAACGGTTCTAGTTCTCATTACGTTTTCCATGTCCACTGTCATGACTAGTTGTGGTTACTTAATGAAGGTCATGTGTCTTTTTGCCTCATTTCTTCTCTCTGGTATTTCGTCTTGCATGTGTCGATCGATTTCTGTCGCTTCTTTATCTCTTAATGTGCTTTGTATTTTGCTGCTGGTATTCGTATTCCCCCTCAAACCTTCTTGAATCTTTAGCTTGTTGTTGATCCATTGGTGTTGTTCTATTTGTGTCCCCAATCCATCGCTGATAAGCGTTCTGCTCAGTGCTTGTTTTCTACCTTGGTTTGACATCTTCAAATACCCTTACATCCTTTCACCTGGTGTAGGGTTAAATAAATAACTTCGTGTCAATGAAAAGAGAGACATCATGCACACTCTGGGAGTCTTTTCTTTGTAGCGTTATGTGCTGCTTAGAAGACTCTGTGGAAGCCTACATCTGGCTGAGGCTGGTATCTGCTGGGGAGCAGGGAGTCCAGGCTGACGAGGAACGGCCGTACCAGTCAAAAGCATGGAGCTTTCTGTCAAAGGTTTCCATACTTTTCGTACCGCTTCTTTTAGGCTTCCGTCACTGCAACTTGGCCGATTTGTTGACAATTAGCTAAAATCATCGACTGCTAAAGTTTGATTTGGGACTTTACGAACGACGTTCTCAAAATTTATACACACGCACATGCCACAGACTTTTCTTAAGTTCTTATGTGATTATCATTTATGACGTGTATAACGGAGTGTATATGTCGTGCCTAGATCCTGAAAGTGCCTAAGTTCTTGAATTAGGCAGTCTCTTGCCTAATTCGCGAAATAGGCAATGACTGTGCCTAATATGTGAAATCAATGTTGACTTTTGCCTAATTTGTGAAATTTCATGATTTAGGCTGCCTATTTCATCAATTAGGCAGCCGAAGTCATGAAATTAGGCAAAGTTTCGATTTAGGCACGACTGCTGTACAATTTAGGCAAAAAAATCTACAGAATAGGCAGAAACCCTGCCTAGTGTGTCAAATCAACTGCGTGTCAGTGTTAGCCAAATCTGCGTGGGTGTGTGCCTCTCACTGCATAGCATAGCCATATATTACGAAATAACTTTAATCTTCAACCATTTGTGTTGTTCCAAAAAGCATGTGTAGTGCTAGCAGTAAATGTGTAACCTTGAGCAATTTGACAATATACCCTCGTACTTTAGTTCATTGACATTGGAGCACATGCACAACAACAATCTAGTCAATAGACGGTAGGTTCTGAGCAATCTGATTAAGGTGTTCTGGAGACGAATAAAAGTCACAAACATATTGTGGTGTAATGCAAGGTGAATTACACCATCAACTCATTACAAACAACAAGTGTTCTTCCGTTCATGAAACCACACGTTTGGGAGAATTCTGGCCACGTCTATACCTACATATTTGTACGTGACTGAGTTGTACCAAAGAAACTACAATGGGAAGAAGGATAACTTCCTCATTGGGCATGCTTAGAAATGAGAATGGCTAAATATGAGTTATTCCCCTTTGCTGCATGCTGACCAGGCCGTCTCCTGCTTTGTTATGACTAGTACAGTCGATCTTTCTCATGTTGTGACTTGCTTTATTTTCACATTTTCGGTATTTAAAACAGCAAACACACACACACACACACACACACACACACACATACACTGAAGAAGTTTCCATTCTGATTCGGTTATTTTATTTGGTGCTATATGTTTGCTTCACATTGTTTCTTTTTTACATTGCTTGAGGTATCCCAATTCGCTAAACACATCCATAATGCATGCATGGCTCATTCGAAAGAGGGCAACAGAACAACTGATGCCCAATAGCAATAAATACTGCACAACTGAACAATAAATAGCAATAAATGATGACAGTGCCAAGTTTTTAAGTACAAAGTGAAATCATGTGACTGGACAAAGGCACAATTACAAAATACAAATAAATAAAATCGAGGCCCATTTTAAGATTAAGTTCTCAGCTCATGGGGGAAGCATAAGGTGACCCTAGAAACCGAAATTAGGAGATCTCCCGCCCCTAGGGCAGACTAAAAAAAAGGGGGGGGGGGCGGCTAATTTGTGAAATAGTATAAAAGGAATCAAAAACTGTATACATGTATTTAGTTAATACCCCAAAAATTGTATAGTATATACGATGTCAGACCCTAAAGAAAGTTAGTTAGTCATTGCTTAGACAAAACAAAACAAAATAGTCTGTTTACGGTATCCCGACCAACCCTATTTTGTCCCCGCCGATCCTAGACTTTTTTTTCTGGCATTTGGAGAAAAAGAAAAAGAAAAAAAAATCAATTTTGTTCCTGTTTTTTCGCAAAATAAGTTTAAAAGATGGTTATAAAAAAAAATTAAGAAAAGCCGACCGACCTCTTTTTTTGTGCCTATGTTAATGTAAACAGACTAAAAGGTACATCACAAACAACACACCAGGGATGATACTATTTAAT
>JAWQFJ010010398.1:0-37300 GCA_034096865.1 Theodoxus fluviatilis
TCAGAGCACGACCTCACGTGAGTGTGGCGGGATTGTTGCACCACCCTGCTCGACCTGACGGGAGAGCGGGGGCGCGACCCAGAGGAACGCACGGGGCGAGGGGCGGCCTGATCACCGGACCAAACAGCGTCTGCGGAATGGCCGGGAGCAACGCCCTGCCGCGACCCCACCTCAGAGCTCGACCTCAAGTGAGCGTGCCGGGGTTGATGCACCACCCTGCTCGACCTGACGGAAGAGCGGGGGGGTGACCCAGCCGAAGGCGCGGGTGACGGGCAACTTGATCCCCATACCAGACAGTGTCTGCTGAATGGACGGGATCAGCGCTGTGTCGTGCCCCCACCGCGGAGCACGATCTCGCGGAAGCGCGAAGGTGTCGGCTGCACACTGTCCCGGTCGACCCCCCGGGAGCACAGGGGTGGGGCACAGGGGACCGCCTGGAGCGGGAGGCGGCATGCTCACCGAAACAGACAGTGTCAGCTGAATGAACGGGATCAACGCTCCGCCGTCGCCCCACCGTAGCTCGACCTTGCGGAAGCGTGGTGGGGCCGTGATCACCGGACCAGACAGTGTTAGCTGAATGGCCGGGATCAATGTTCTGCCGTGGCAGACACCATACGTACCTGTCCGAGCTCGACCTGATGGGAGAGTGGGACCACCTGCCGTCAGAGCCCGACCTCACGGAAGCGTGGAGGGGGAGCCTCACCATCCCGCACGATCTTCCGGAAGCACAGGGGCGGGGCACGTGTGACCGCACGGGGCGGGTGGCGGCATGCTCACCGAACCAGACAGTGTCAGCTGAATGGACGGGATCAACGCTCCGCCGTCGCCCCACCGTAGCTCGACCTTGCGGAACCGTGGTGGGGCCGTGATCACCGGACCAGACAGTGTCAGCTGAATGACTGGGATCAACGCTCTGCCGTGGTCGACCCAATACGTCCCCGCTTGAGCTCGACCTGTGGGGAGAGCGGGAACGCCTGTCGTCAGAGTGCCGCAGTGCAGCACCATCCGAGGGCGCGGGAACAGGGCACAGCTGACGAAACGTTCCAGCCGAGCCGAATGGCACGCACACCAGTCCAGGAGCAGAGGACAGGAACCACAAATCCGGGCAAGGCAGTCCCAGCCTGACCAGGCTGATCCGACCAGCCGACACGTGGTATGCAGAGCTGAACCGGAACACTGGGCAAGGCAGTCCACCTGCCCAGCAGACCCGACATCCCGGACACGTGGTGCGAAGGGCTGAAAGCAAAACACAACCGCGGTCTGACCCGCCGCAAGAAACAGAAGAGGAGAAGACAGCAAACGCCTCTCTCAAATGCTCGGGACAGGGGAGGGGGCGGGCTAGAAACCCCACCCCACCCCTACCACACCAGCAGAGAGCGCAACTGCAGACCCAGGCACAGAGTCTACCGTCTAAGCAGACCGCGTGGTGGGCATTAACAACAAAAACGTGCGAAGACCGAACTCCGCAGCGCCACCTATCCAAAACAGGAAACGCCGCGGGAGCACGCCAAACACCGACACGTGAACGCAAGAGAAGGAATGAAAGCAGAAACACTACTCATAATGAGCGAGAATTCCTTCCTCCCCCGAACGTGCAAGCGCCCAACACCCAAACGCACACACAAGCGTTCACACTGACACCCAGCGGCACGCAGTTAACCACCCTACCGATGCGTGGAAACGAAGCAGGAGTGCGAGCAGAGCATGCGTTCGTCAGACCCGAGAACACCTCCATTCCCAAATTCGCTGTCACCACAGAGAAAACGCCATTCCTCGCACACGAAACAGCGTTGTACAGGGCGCCAATAACGAATCCGGTAGCAACGCCACCGACGTCATAAGCTAAAAGCGAACAATGACGGAAACCGCAACAGCAGTGTGCGAACTAGAACGTCCGCCGCTATACCTGCCGCACAGGCAAAGACGCGGCCGCACACGAAGCATACCGACGTGTAGACGACGGAGCAGAAGACGAGTAGAGAGCACGCGGTCGTAGTGAGCGCGTACTCCCCTCACTGCCTCAGCCCCTGACCTCGCTACCCACGTCGTGTCGACTCCATTGTCCCGCACACGAACCGCGTGGGGAAGTTCCGCCATGACAGGCACACGGTGTATAAACACCGACGCCGAGACAGGTCGGACACACAGCCACAAAGCGAACGCGCCGACCAGCAAAGCAACAAACACTAAGCCAGTCGACGCAAGCCTGATAAACAACGACACGCCAACTCAACAGTTTAGAACAGCGGGGCGAGCACTCAATTTACCAGGCGAACAAACACGAAGCCGACCTACGCATGGACGATGAGGCAGAAAGACGAGTAGGAGCACGCGTTCGTAATAAGCGCGTACTCCCCCCCCCGCCCCCGACCTCGCTGCCCCAGCAGTGTCGACTCCATTGTCTCGCTCATGACCCACGTGGGGAGAATCCGCCATGACAGACTGTTACAAGTAGTAATAAGATAATTAATCTTTCTGTGGCTCGTCAAATGTCTAGGAATTTGCATTACTACTTGCCACCTTCCAATCCACCATTCATACAGGGATGACGTACGTACGCAAATGAGGACTGGGATACCGAAATCAAAGTTCAAACATAGCTTTAATCAATGATGAACAAATTGGTCATGAGTGAAAATTTCGACACAATAATTAATAAGTAATGGAGATACTGAAACGCATTGCTAAATAAAATAAACCTTTCCCCAAAATAAACAATACTTAAAAGAAAACGGCTGCCAAGCCAGAGTAAACCGGTACTCACATCTGAGACTTGTGGTGGTGTTCCGCCAATCCGCAACGAGCACGCGTGCCCGCTTTCCCAATGAATGAAATTCCACACACAGTGGAGGGAGAGGGGGGGTTTTGGATATCCGCTTACGGATGCACTTCACAACATACGACGAAACATGAGATTGCCTCGCATAGGAGAGGAGGCAGTCGTGATTTCTCTGTTCTTGTAGTGGAGGCTGAGGTCTTGACTTGTACTTGATCCAGGAGATGTAGGAGCTCTGGCGTCAACGCGTGGGCAGACGTCCAGTAGGCGAGCAGACGACAAATTCCCTCAGTGGCAGGCAGACGGCAGGCGAGGTAACTTGGGAGAGCGACGAGGTGAGAGGGGGCGACGATGCGAGAGACGGTCAGAACTTTCTCGCAGGTGTTTTCTCAGGCGTTGGAGAATCTCTACAGGCAATTCCTCCAAACAGGGAGGACAGGACGCAGTTCCTTTATGAGAGGGAACGTTCCAGAGACAAGAACTCGAGATACCTTAAGCGTTGTCTCTCTCGAGTCAGAAGCGAGGGCAGTACTCCTTCCAGCACCCTGTCTATACATAGACACTTGAAGTAGGTTACTGGGCATTGTCCGTCAGCGGACGAAACTTCATCAGTTTTCACAGATAGTTCAACACGTGAACTCTCTTCAAGACAGGGCGCCGTCCTCACATGGGCTGTCTCTGTGAAAAATTCTGCAACGGGCACGCGTGTTATTCCATAACACGGGTTCTTATACGACAGCAAAAGTCTACCTGTCGTCCTCGACCAATCACAACGTTGGAGGGTGTCTTGATTCACGATATCACACCAAACGACCAATCAACTGTTCACATAACCAGTCAGCTCCCCATTGATCAATAACTGAGCTGTCTCATTAGTCCGTCACCTAAAAAGTCCACTGTAGATTGGTCAATGGCAGAGTGCGAACCGAGATGAATTCAATATCATCCCAAACGTTCTACTAAGTTCGTTTCTGTATTAGAAGGAAAACACGTTTCACAGTTCTATTTTCCTTCTAAAACTTCACACACCACCCAAATCTCATAATCAACACTGGCTTGGCAGCAATATCAAACTACACTATGGCTTGGCAGATCATTCCCAACCCACTATATGACATAACCACAACCAGGAACAAATGGGAAATATGCGTTTCGTAACACAGTCACACGGTGTTTTCGTAGAGAAAACACCGACGCCGACAAAGCGAACACCCACCACCACACAACGAGCGCGACGGCAAGCAAAGTAGCGAACACGCGAGCAAGCCGACCTAGCCTGATAAAGCAACGACACGCCAACTCAACAGAACAGCGGGGCGAGCACTCAAATTTACCAGGCGAACAATTCAAACGTAAACACAACAAGCGCCAACAGACGCCAAACCAGCGGCACGCCGCAGTACTTCCCTCAAGCTTCAGCGAAGGAACGGCAACTCCTTAAATCACACAAGTGACCCGAGGTAATCCCTAGCACATGTACTCCAGTGCCAGCGAAAAAGTCAAAGAGATGGAACGTGCTCTGTCTGCGCTATTTATACCTGGCGAGTGGTGACGCGGCGCACTGGGAGTTACCTCCCTTTGCTCGCGGCGTCCCTAGTGCCATGTCTCGACCAATCAGATTGGCCGTTGCAGGCAGGCACGTGTGGGTATGAAATTTGCAATTTCCTTTTTCGAGGTCAGAAGGTCATATATCACTGGTTTGTCTACTGGTAAGTTGGAGGGAAAACAGAACTGCAGTCTGCTATTCTTTTTATCCACTTCCTTCTAACTGCACACTCAGTTGCAAACATATCACTTGGACATCTTCTGCATGAAATTTGCATGAGACATGAAAGAGACTGGCTGACCAGTGGCTATCAAGAATGACTGACTAACGGCAAGAAGAACCAACAGACCTATGGCTTTCAAGACTGACTGACCAGCGGCTATCAGGACTGGCTAACATGTGACTATCAAGACTGAGTAGAGGATAACATGACTGACCAACAAGTAGCTATCATGTCTAACTGACCATTGGCAATCTCAGTGACTGACTGATGGCTAATATGAATGAATAACCAGTGGCTATTAGAATCCACTGACCAATGGCTAGTAGGACTGATTGATTAGTGGCTATTATGACTGACTGATTAGTGATGGGCAAGATTTACTGACCAGGGGCATGTATGACTGATAACTGACCAGTGACTGCTGGAACTTACTGACTGCCCTACAGTTGTCAGAACTGACAAACCATTGGTCATTCAACAAGAACCTAGTAGGACTGAACAGTGGCTCTCTAACAAGCCTTGTGGGACCGACCTGCAGACAGTAGGATCAACTGACCGTGGGCTAGTGAGAGTGGTGGTCCACGTTGAAGAGGTCTCCGGCAGAGGGTAGCGGTGCCAGACCGCCACTCATGTCGGGGAGGAGGGTCAGGTCTGGCAGCTTCTGGATGTGAGACATCAGCTCCTTCCTCACAGAGTTGACCTTAGCCAGCTTTGTCTGGAACTCCTGTACAACAATACAGTGCAATACAGTGCCATGCTACACCATACAATACAGTACAACACAGTGCAATACAGTGCCATGCTACACCATACAATACAGTACAACACAGTGCAATACAGTACCATGCTACACCATACAATACAGTGCAATACAGTACCATGCTACACCATACAATACAGTACAACACAGTACCATGCTACACCATACAATACAGTACAACACAGTGCCATGCTACACCATACAATACAGTACAATACAGTGCCATGCTACACCATACAATACAGTACAACACAGTACCATGCTACACCATACCATACAGTACAACACAGTACCATGCTATACCATACCATACAGTACAACACAGTACCATGCTATACCATACAATACAGTACAACACAGAACCATGCTATACCATACAATACAGTACAACACAATACCATGCTATACCATACACTACACAGTGCAACACAGTACCAGCCAGCCAGCCAGCCAGCCAGCCAGCCAGCCAGCCAGCCAGCCAGCCAGCCAACCAGCTAGCTAAGCAATCCACCTATCCACTCATCCATCCAAATATTCATTTATCCATCCATCCCTCCCTCCATTCATATATCCATCCATCCATCCAATCCATCCATCCACCCATCTACATATCTATCCTCTCATCTACATAGCCATCCACCAATTTGTCTATCCACCCATCTTTCCATCCATCTATCTGTCCCTTGGTCCTTCTGTTTGCAAATCAGATTGCCTGCATCTCATATCCATCTATTCATCCACCAATTTGTCTATCCATCCATCCTTTCATTCATCCATCCATCCAATCCATCCATCTACCCACCCACTCACCCACCAATTTGTCTATCCATCCACCTTTCCCTCCATCTATCTGTCCCCTAGTCCTTCCATCTGCAAAGCGGACTTACTACATGCATCTCACATCCATTCATCCACCCACCAATTTGTCTATCCATCCATCCATCCTTCCCTCCATCTATCTGTCCGCTAGTCTTTCCATCTGCAAAGCGGATTGCCTGTATTTCACATCCATCCAATTTGTCTATCCACTCATCTTTCTCTCCATCCATCTGTCCCTTGGTCCTTCCATCTGCCAATCCAACAGCCTGCATCTCACACCCACCCACCAATTTGTCTATCCACCCATCTTTCTCTCCATCCATCTGTCCCCTAGTCTTTCCATCTACCAATCGGACAGCCTGATTGCCTGCATCTCCGATCCTGCTCACCAGGAGTTGCTGCTCTGCCTGCAGGGCCAGGGAGTCGTTGCGGCTGCTGAAGGCCTTGACCAGACGCGCCACGTGTTTCCGCTCATCCAGCTCCTGTGCCAGGCGCCTGTTGTAGTCCTCCAGCATGGAGCTGGCCACTTCCACCTTGTGCTGCAGCTGCTCCGCCGCCTCCTTGTCTGCAAGGGAAGGTGGCAGTGGTGGGATGCGTTTCTTACGCAAGGAACCTTGCAAGATCTTGCAAGGAATAGGCCAGTGTCAACACGTGTCGACATGACGAAAGCAGATGTAAAGGCAGTCAGATGTTTGACACATGTTGACACCGGCCTATTTTTTGCCAACTTGGGAGGCTAAGCAAAGCAACCCTGGTTTCGGATGAGGATAAAGGTTTTCCTTTTATATTGTACATGTAGTGACTTATTATCCTCACCTCCCGGGGTCTCAAGCCAAGTTACACTGTACCCTCTGATTACCGAGCCGTTCGACCTGTTTTTCACTGGAACCTGATAACACACTCAGTGATAGAGAAGATGACACACACAGTGATAGAGAGGATGACACACACAGTGATAGAGAGAATGACACACAGTGATTGAGAGAATGACACACACAGTGATAGAGAGGATGACACACACTGTGATAGAGAGAATGACACACACAGTGATTGAGAGAATGACACACAGTGATTGAGAGAATGACACACACAGTGATAGAGAGGATGACACACACTGTGATAGAGAGAATGACACACACAGTGATTGAGAGGATGACACACACAGTGATAGAGAGGATGACACACACAGTGATTGAGAGAATGACACACAGTGATAGAGAGGATGACACACACAGTGATAGAGAGGATGACACACACAGTGATTGAGAGAATGACACACAGTGATAGAGAGGATGACACACACAGTGATTGAGAGGATGACACACACAGTGATTGAGAGAATGACACACAGTGATAGAGAGGATGACACACACAGTGATAGAGAGGATGACACACAAGCACCATCTCCACTCTCCTCGGGGAGCATTTCAACACAATGCCAGCTCAGGGTCAAATACAAGGGCAAATCCCTCTACAGTATGCTAAAACTGCACTCACAGGTACCCAATTTTAATCCTGGGTGGGGAGAGGCAGTGCAAGTTAAGTGCCCTGGCTGGGGATGCAACTTTCAGACCCATACAGCTTCAAAATGCTGCAATGACTAGCTGCAACCAACTGCAGGCAACTGGACTGGATCCCCAACAAAGAGTATCATATGTTATGACATAAACATACTCTGTATGGCCTCTTTGTATCATAAGTCGCGACATGAACAACATTGCACAGCCTCACTGCATGCAAGGGAAAGTGGCAATGGTGTCTATATATAGATAAAGGCAGAATGGTTCGTCATGAAATTTTAAGAAATTTAAACTAATTTCTATGTTTTCTTGACATACTTACCAGTAGACAACTCATAGGTATATGACCTTTTCACCTCGAAAAAAGATTTGCCAAAATCTTCCCACCCACGTGGCCACCCACATAAGCCAATGAAATGGCTTCATCCATAGCGTCATGGCCAGTGAAAGGGAGGCAACTCTCACCATTTCCCGCACATGCGCCTAGATACCATGGGTTTGGCCACGTGCCCTTACTTTCGACAACACACTGAGAACTTGTGAAGATGCACAAAAAATGGGGAGGAGGGTGGGAAATTAATGTTGCCTATTGGTAAGTATGTCAAGAAAACATAGAAATTAGTTTAAATTTCTTAAAGTTTTCTATCCATACTGACCAGTAGACAACTCATAGGTATGATTACCCCAGCGGGAGGCGGGTTGTGCATCCACGCAACAGAACAGCCGACTACTCACCACTCAAAGGCGAACAGCCGAACTTGCCACAACCAACTGTTGATGCCACAGGTGTCATCCAGACGACGGACGCGAACGTCACGCAGGTAGTGATGCGTGAAAACGCAGTCACTGCGCCAGAACGCCGCCCTCATGAGATGAGCCAGCGATACATTCTTGGCAAAAGCCACAGAGGTCTCCACTTTGCGAATCTCATGAGTCCTGGATGCACCAACCGGAGGCAGAAGGCTCGCATTCCGATATGCATCCGTGATCAAAAGACGAATCCAGGAGGAAATGAATGTCTTCGATATCTCGCCGTGACCAATTTTCAATGGGAGAAAAAGCCTACGTCGGCGAAAACGATGAGACTGAGTCCTGGCCAAGTAAACTTTCAGTGCACGGACCGGACAGTTGACACAGTCAGGCTCGTTCGGATCGACGATACAAGAGAGACTCTTAATCTCAATACTCTGACAGTCGGAAAGAGCACTCTGATTCTTGCAACGAAATTCCGGAAGGAAAGAAAGTACGCATGAAGAATCTCTGTCGGAAAACTCGATGTCCGACGGGAGACCACTCAAAGCGTGAACATCACTGATGCGACGCGCACAAGCAAGCATGACTAAAAAGACTGTCTTTTGAGTCAGACGCTTTAAGGAAGAAGACTCTAACGGTTCGAATTCTGCCTTAGAAAGGAAATCTAGAATCAGAAACACATCCCACAGCGGGGGAGAAATCTGCCGACGCGGAAACTCGTTTTTGATCCCATCTAAGACTTGCTTAATCGTGGGATCTTCTGACAAGAAAGACACGTCAACGCCACGCGAGGCCTTGATCGTGTTGGCGATCGCAGAGCGGTAGTTACAGAGAGAGGCGTGAGACAGAGAACGAGTGTGGAACAGATGCGAGAGGAAATCCGCCACGTGCCGCACCGAAGGCCGGAGAGGGTCAACTGAATGACGCCGAGCCTTACAGAACTGCACCCAGACGGCCCACTTAGCATTATAATTCCTATTCGTGCTCTCGCGTCGATTGCGCAACGCAAGCTCAACAGACATGCGAGAGATACCGCGCCTCTTCAAACCGTGGGAGATAGTAGCCACACGGTCCGTCACCTCATAGGAGCGAGTAGAGCGCTGAACCACTGTGTTCGCACCCACAGGAGTACAGGACGGATGAGAACGACGAGCAGAGCGACTGCTAGCACGATCCGAAGATGCCAAAGGAGCATAAGCACCGCCAGCCATAGGCGCAGCAGGCCGACTACCCCTGGTACCAGTCGAACCCGTCAACGTGGCAGGACCATGTACTTGGTCATTCCTAACCGAGCCGACATCCGAGGCTACCTGAGTGCCCAAGGAGTCAGCGACGGTGACGAGGAGCACAGGAGAAGAAGAAGGAAGTACACTAGTACCCGGACGCCGAGTTCTAACACCCCCAACGTGGCAGTCGGAAACGGTTACACCGGAACACGTTGGTTGAGGCGACAACCGGGGCATGAAACATATCCCACCGGGACAGTCACATAACGGCACATAAGGACTGGGGGAGAGAAAAAGACCGTCTACACTTGGAGAGTGAACAGACTGGTCAAAGGGGGAAACCAGCCCTCCATGGCTATCCGCCACCCCGCCCTGTCCCATGACAACAGATGCACCCGAGAGAGAAGTTCTACCCGAGTGAGGAAGGGACAAAGGCCAGGTAGCTGGCAGCGGGAGGGCTCTATTGAAAGGGCTCCTGAGAGCGCTTCCAAAAAGCCCTACCCCTACCGCCGCGTTTGCCAGAACCACGTCCTGAGGTCGCTCGGCCACGAGACGGAGGACCAACAGCACCGCCACCCGCGGCTTGGGACAGCATGGGTGGAGGGAACGCAGGAGGAGGAGCGGAAACACCAGCCCGTGGAACCGACGCACCCGAAGTGGAAGTCGACTGACTTTTTTGCTTCTTGGCAGGACGGTGTTGGCCCGCGGACCTGACAACGGAGCTGGGCTGAATCCGAGCCGATGAAGATCGAGCAGGATCTGCCACCAAACGCTTCACACATTCCTCCAGCTTATCTGATGGAAACAGAGCCTGAGGGACAAGGGGAAGAGAACGAAGTTGGCGAACCTCCGACTCCAGGAAGTCGGTAGATGCCAGCATCTGATCGCGAGCCAAGCCTGCCAATTGCCCACGGACATGGAGAGCCAGAGACGCCAGAAATCGAGTATGTGTGGTCTAATGCATACAGCAAGCTACCCACCCTGATTAATCTGATGAGTGGGGAGTAGCTGAAAATGCGTGGGACACCCCTCGTGATGCTGAGCAATAGAGGGAGTGAGAGAAGCGAGAAACGTCCCCATCAGTGAACATCCCTTCACCAAGTCCGATGACGCCTTTTCCAGACTAGCGTAGGACTTGGAGTCAAGCGCAATAGTCGGAATTTTCGTCGCCGCCACGCGGGAGGCACTAGCAGCCGAGAGGAAAGATAAATCCTGTGACGAAGGCTGAGAGACAGACTGGAATGGAAGTTGTGCATCAGGCATAGGGATAAGCCAAGGCACACTCATGGGATGAAACACCGCCGGGGTGGAAGACGATGACGACCAAGGGAAAGCATTTTCCAAAGTTGGAGTCACGTCTAGAGGCTCTCTACCAGCGCGGAATTTCGATTGGCTAGATCGCAAATTCCACAGCATGACCTTAGAGCGGGTCAGCATGTCGGATGAGAACAGCAACTCGGGTGCCTGAGCCGGAGGGCCCGTATGAATGAAACCCGCTAAACGTTGCTGCGTTTCAAGCCCAGTGGAAGGCACAACTCTATGACCCAGGTCAGCGGAGAAGGCAGCCTCAGACTCCAACACCGACTGACGGTGGAAACGATGCACATCCGAAGCGGATTTCTCTTGCTCAAGAGGAATCGTCGGATGCTCATCTCCCACCAGAGAAGCGTCTACATCCGATGTGGTTGGATAGAACGCACCGCCATCATCAGACTGGGACGCGTAGTCGATGCAAGAGGAGGGAGAAGGCCGAAACACGACACCCGGAACCGACCGATGCCCCCGTGACCCCGTGAAAGGATAAACACGGGAGGCGGTCAAAGTATGAGCGCCGGAAGGCAGCCGGGCGGATTGCCGTCGAAAACCCTCAGAGTCCGCAGACCTATGGGAGCGACGAGCAGAAACCCGCACCGGACTGAGCGATCGCGAATCCGAGTGTGACAAATCACAAGGGAGATAGTGTCGAGACTCGACGCGCCGCCCACGCCGAGATTCCCGATAAGAACGAACGGGAGAATCAGAGTCAAAGGGAAGATCGCGATCTGACATGCAATCGACCGATCCACCTAGACCTGAGACAGTGTGCTGATCGAAACGCAAATACAAGCGATCGTCAGGCATGCACCGCCGAGGGCGAGAATCTCGCGCAAAATCACGTGATCGCGGAGACGCCAAGGACGCAGGCTGATCAAAGCGACCGGGAAAAGGCTCGGAGCGATCATCAGCATCGCGCGTCCTGTAAACGGACCCCTGCCCAACACCATCTACTGCTCGATCGTGTCGAGATTCCCGACAAGGACGATCACGATCGAGCAATAGACCAGGCAATCGTCGTGAAGACAAAAGAGGCCGCTGATCAGACCGCAAAGGCAAAACCAGACCTGTGCACCCTCCATTGGAATAATCATAAGACAAGAAGATAAAAATCGTAAGATTTTTGGAAAAATCGTAAGATTTAAACGACTCGCCCGTGAACGGCGCAATTAGCAGGTCATCACATCAGCTGTTGGCATCCAACCCTCACTGTCATCCTCTCCCACCTCTCGATCACTCGCAGCTTGAGAGGTCGGCATTCTTGAGCTAATTACAGCTTGCCTGATCACTTCATCTAAAGTTTCCTCATCATCTTCATCTTCGGCAGCTGAAGGATTAAAATCCTCAAACAGATTTCGCGATTGCGACATGTTGCCTCGAGCGTCCACTTCCATTCGTACAGGATAGCCCATAATTTCTACTATACCGCACATAAAATCGCCCTGATTTTTGATTGGCCAAGCTGAAGACTGTAGAGAAACCTCTTCTGCATGAACTGGAGTCAGTAAACGTAGAGTTATATGATAGGCTTGTACTTTGGAGAGAGTCAGAACGCACGTGGTGTCTGAAACGACAAATGCCGCACTTGCCACTGGCGGACCACGAAGGCGAGCGCGGCAATTGCCGAAACTGGCCGAAATTGTACAGAAAAAAGTAATGCCGGTCCGTAGAGTGAAAAATCAGAAGATTTTTCATGCCAGGCGAAAATCGTAAAAATTACGATTTTATCGTACAAGTGCACAGGTCTGCTGTGACCAATGGTTAGTTTGAGGGCCTGATCCAATTTGCCTCCGCCGCCCACCAGGAGCGCTTTAGTTTTTGAGTCATTGAGTTGGAGCTTGTTCCGGGTCATCCACCGTTTCACGTCAGAGATACAGTGTTTGCTGGTAGAAAGAAGAGTGGATTTGACTGGGATGGGAGGAGTTGTAGAGCTGGGTATTATCAGCAAATTCACTGTGAGAGACTGAATGACTGTCAATTACATTGGAGAGTGGTTGGGTGTACAGTAGAAACAGCAGAGGACCCAGAACAGAGCCCTGAGGGACTCCGTACTTGAGAGGTGTAGGATCAGATGCAAAACCCGAGATCAAAACAGTCTGTCTACGTTCTGAGAGATATGAATGCAGGAAAGAGAGTGCTAAGTTCCCAAGAGGTCAAGGATTGAGAGACATGACATGAACGAAACACATTGTCATCAGGACGAAACAGCACCCAGTCAATGATATAACCAGACCTGTGGGTGGGGTCTGAAACAGCTTGCTTCAGACCGAAGGTAGACAAGATGTCCATCATGCGTACAGTACTGTAGCTTTCTGGCTTATCACGATGAAAATTAAAGTCACCAACAATGACAACATTCCCTTGAAGAGTGGCTAACATATCACTAAACTGTGCATAGAACATAGCATCAGTCAACTTGTTTGCTTTGCTGGGAGGTGGCCTATACACACAAAAGAAATGCACACAAACTGGGGTGTTCAAAGTCAACTGGATGACCTCGAAACTGTCATGGGAAAACGAGAAAGATGTACTGACCACAACTGGAAAATGATCTCTATACAGTACTGCCACACACCCCGCCCTCGTTGCACGAGGATGAGACTTGAGACAGCAACCTGCAGGAGTAAGGTCCGCATGCTTGGATTCGTCGCCTTGAGTCTTCAGCCATGTCTCGGTCAGAAACGTGATATCCACTTTCTCATCACGAATAAACTCCACATTGTCAATGCGCTTGGACTTGTGACAGACTGTGCATTAAAGACACACACAGACAGGCGGTCACGTGACAATGACTTGATGTCGACAAGGTTGTAAGGCTGCCGCCCACGAGGAGTGCCCGACACAAAGCCCGACACTCCAGGAGTGGGGACAACCAGCGTACCGTTGTTGACAGTAGAGTTTAGAGCGACATCAGCAAAAGCAAGAGGCGCAGTGTCTGAGGCGTCAGACACTGGGCTGAGGGATACCGGCCTGAAGACTGGAGATGAAGGCGATGATGCGCTGCCAGAGGCGATGACGTTGGGAGATGTAGCGCCATTGACATCTCTAAACCCACGAAGGCTCGATGGACTAGCAAACTCTTCGTCCGAAAGACAGCGGCCAGCAGTCTGCGCGTACAGTATCCGGGGTACTGACCATAATGCTAGTACCAAGCACAAGCACTGGAATCTTTCTCTGCTTTCTCCTCCCCCCTGCCCTGGATTTCCTGGCCTTCACACGTTGCTTGATACCAAGTTCAAGCAAGGTGGCATCAAGTATAGGATCCGGTGGATACCCCTTTTCACACAGTGACAGCAACTTGTCTCTGCTATACTAGAGTGCAGACGCGCCCTGAAGGCAGAACAGGTCAGGCCAGTTTTCGATTGAACTGTTGGAGTAGTGCTTGCAACAGCAGCTGTTGTTGACACAAGAAGGATGGTGGCTGGACAACAACTCAGGTGAGTTCTGTTGGACTCGGCAAAGAATAGACAGAAGAAATACAAACTTGAAAATTCTCCAAAAGTCGAAGAGAAACTGGAGCCAAAATCTACACCACACTGACAGCGGCATCTTCACCAAAAACTAAACACAAAAGTCCTTCTTTTAATTAAAATAATCAATATCACTGGAGAGAACTTTCAGAACGCTTGCTAGGCGCGTGAACAGAACTCTTAACTCTTCCCTTACCAGGTTTATACAGAGACACAACACAATTATTTTCTACAGAGAAACACACACCCGGTAGTGCTCTTCTGAGAGTGTATTGTGCCTCTAGAGAAGATACTACATGCATCATGTGGCATATCATTTTGAAGGAAAATGAATGCCCTACAAGACTAAAACAAAAAAAACGTTTGTTGCCTTTAGCAAGACTGAGAAAGCATGCTTGAAATTACACACTTGTTTCAAAAACCAAGAAATAGGAGCATGCTGAATTTGAGCTTACCGAGCAATATCTTGGTAATGATACCACTGATCCTTTCCAGAATTTCACCACACAATAATCATCCATTGGAAAATGTCCAGTAAAAATTTAAAATAAATATCTTTAACAGTTTTCTAGCACTGACATACAGAAGAGGCGAACCGTCCATCACAATGACAGTCACTTCCACATCAGACTGAACTGGAATCTCGCTACACAAATACACGTACTGACTAACTGAGGGGTTTATGAATTCTTCACCAGCATCGATTGTAGATTTATTCATCTCCACTATCGCTGTCCTCTTTCATGCATGAATCAATAATCAAGCGAGCAATTTGGCCGTATAACAACTACGCCACTGCGACGCAGAACTTCCGGGTTGTTCTTCAGACATCTCGATCAAATCAATCACAATCAGTCCACATTACACGTTCATCTAACATTGTGGGAGACCTCTCTACTGCTGTAAAACCACATTGGGTCCGATAGGGAACACTATAAAGTGTGGATGATACAAAGAAACGAAGCAAAAAAGCTTTGGCGCAGAGCGATGCAGAACTTCCGGGATGTTCTCAGACATTTCGATCAAAACAATCACAATCAGTCCACAAAAGTCGCATTAAACCTCACGCTCTGCGATAGACATTCATCTAACGTTGTGGGAGAGCGCTCTACTGCTCTAAAACCACATTGGGTCCGATAGGGAACACTAGAAAGTGTGGATTATACAAAGAAACGAAGCGAAGTCGCTTTGGCGCAGTGTGCGTCGGATGGGAGGCAACAGAATGCGCTTGGGCGCACAGTGTGGCGAATGGGACGAAAAGAGTTAATGACATATCAAACTACAAAAAGACTGTCCACTGTCTGCACATCAAGTACTCATGAAATAAACATTTGCAGTGCGCACTGCAGAAAATATCTTGCCATACAGAGTTTTTGCAAGTGTTTGCAAAGCCACACAAACTTCACTTTTGGGCAGATTGTATAATGCTATATACCACATGAAAGATAAACATTAGCACTTTAAAGGTGAAGTAAAAACTATGAATAAAAGGCAGTCAGAAGAATTAGACAAAACTTCACAACAAACACTAGTGATATACATTTCCAACTTTGGGGGGGGGGAGGGGGGGGGCACCCAGCTGTAATATGCTAATTATATACACCAAGTTTTTGTATCAAAATAATGAAAACATTGTTACTAAGTTATCCATAAATGATAAAAGAATGGTTATAAAGTGCAAAAAGATTAAACAAATAGGTCACAGCAACTCAATAATCCAATATCTAAGTACAATTCTTCTCTGCAATGTGTCTCTGATGGAAGTCAACAAGTACCATCAACAGGAACTATTTTAAAGGGGGAAATGCTTTACTTTGCATAGTCCACTTCAGTATGATAGAGTTGGTTGCAGGGACTCATACACAATGCCACCTGACACTGTGCACATTCCCACATGGTGGTTTTCCTCTTGTTGTGGAGCACCTTCCTGTCCATCCCTTGGTGCACACCTTTGGCATAGCACACCACACATGCCTTCCTCTTCTTCTTGCCATCAGGAGTCCGCAGCTTCTGGATGAAGTGTTTGCCATAAAGCCTGTTGACTCTGCTTCTTTCTCTCGATGGTCCAGCTTGAGGCTCTTCTTGCTCCAAGGGAGTGGATGCTAGGAAATTGCAGAATTGGATTTATGTGCTTGACGAGCTCCCATGTGACAAAAGTTGATGAAAGTCAAAAGGGCTCGAGTCAGATGGCATTGTAACTTGCATGTCACTAGTGGAGTGAAGGGAGGTTTCAGGAGAAATATTGTCAAATTTCTCACCCATTCTTCTCAATCTTCATCAGAAGGGTAGAAAGAAGCTCCAGTATCTTTGTAGTCTGAATCAATGTATGTGTCCGCAGCATACACCGCCTCCATCTCTTCCTCCTCAAAGGGCAGGATGATGTCAAATTCCCACCCTCACTCATATTGTCAGCCCACTGCAAATCTTTGTTGGCTGGTACAACATCCAAGTCAAAATAATCAAAATCACCCCTGTGTCAACAGTGCCACCAACTCATCTTTGAAATCAGACCTATCATCCCTCCACACCTCCAAACTTCAAACACCTTCTCCGTCATTCCATCTACCTTGTTGCCATGCCACGTTGGAGCTTTCAACTGTCAACACAATAAGGGGTTAACTGATCCTCAGAGGAATTCACTCCGACAAAGCACTTGGAATACACATCATAAGAGGTAGGCATCCATTGTTAGTATCATTGCAAACATGTGGTTGCACAATGTTAGGAATGAGTAAATGTATAATGTCCCATACCATCAATTTCCACCCATCGCTGCCATCTCTACCTCAGCCACACCTCCACCTACACCTACCACATTTTCCTCATCAAACTCATCTAACCTTTAGGACGCCGCCGGCGCATTGATGCGCCACAGCGTACATTCCCCAGACGTCTGCCGGCGCATCAGTGCGCCGAGCGATAGTGACGTGCTCTGTTTACTTGCCTAACGCGGCCTTCGAGTCATGCTGTTCTAAAAATATCAGTCTCGTGCAGTGATCACGTGGCAACGAGATCTGCCATTTTGGCGATCGAGAGAACCTGCCGCGACTTTTCTGCGAATTTGTCCACGAAGTTGCGTCTTCGTCGTTGATGAACGGAACTTTTTTCTTTGCCAGTATGGCGACTGACGAAGAAGTTGAAGCGCTTGTGGAGTTATTTTTTTATTCTCAGAATATGAATTCGAAGGCTTTACTGACGTCGAGTTGATGGGAGATGGAGAGATAGAGGGCAAGCACGTGCTTCGACCGATGTGTTGTGGTCTGTAGATCGAGAGGAGAGGGAGCTTGATTCAGATGAAAATGACTCGGCTAACTTCCCTAGCATAAGTAATTGTAGAATTTTTTGTTTTGTTTTACCCTAAAACATTTTCAGATGTATCTCCATTATTTGGAGACTCTATGCACTTTTGCATTTTCATTAAAAGCTGTTGTATTCTTTAATAAATAGAGCAATGTAGGAAAACAGTGCTTCAACCGATTTGTTGTGGTCAGTAGATCAAGAGGAGTGGAAGCTTGATTCAGATGAAAATAACTCGGCTGACTTCCCTAGCATAAGTAATTGTAGGATTTTTGTTGTGTTTTACCCAAAAACATTTTCAGATGCATCTCCATTACTTGGAGACTATGCACTTTTGCACTTTCATAAAAAGCTGTCGTATTCTTGAATAAATAGAGCAGAGTAGGAAAACAGTGAATTTGTTTGTTTTTTGTTGTTGTCTGTGTTCCATGAAACATTCTATGGCATTTTCATTAATTGCACCATGTAGGCCATCCATTTTTCTACTCACCCTCCAAAAATCTACTTCAAAGCTTGAATAGGTAATAAATGATGATTTTTTAAAATAAACATGCTGTCGAATTTGACCACATATAATAAAATTTGTGGCTCTGGGGTAAAACAATGACGAAAATTGGCGGCGCCCTAAAGGTTAAAATTCAATACAATCCAATGACCTAGGGTCAGAGATGCCAGTTGTTCCTCACATAGTCACTAAATGTAGAACAAAGAGTCTGAAGAAGAAAGCATCCCACAGAAAAGCTGGGTACTGCTGACAGGTGCAGGCAGTGTGGAAATGGCCATAAGGAAGGAACATATCTGAGCAATTCTAAAAAGGTGGCAAGATAAGTGTGACATTAGACCTAATTAGTAAAAATCATCAGATTTGACTGAAATCAGCATATAATGTTAGAACAAACTGTATTTTATCATAAATTATGAATAAAAAGATAGTTTGCTATTTTGTGTGTGTGTATGTGAGCGTTAAAGTGGAAAAAGGTGAATGTTGACTAGTCACCGATGTCATAAAAAACCCACAAATATCTGTTATTACCAAAAATGTCACACTAACTATTCTTACTATATTAGATGTCATTCCTAATGCAATAACATCCTGTAAAACAATTATATAAAAAAAACTATTGAATTTGGTAATTATAAAGCATTTGTAATGTCATCGGTGACCAGTCAACATATCCGTTTGTACACTTTCTCAGTAATTACAAAAAACAAGCAATACAGACACCAACTACTGTTTGTGTACTAAAAATGACAACATTTATTCACTGTAGCAAAGGTACAGCTTAAAATTCCCGTTTTGCAGCAATTTAATTGAAGAAATCAATTTTGTGTCATCAGTGACAAGTCAACACAGGAAACAGACTGGTCATCCTTAAACATAGAAAATGAACAGTGCAAGCAAAAAGCACAATGATGTTAAATGAAATGAAAAACTGAACATCTAGCTGACTGCAAGGAGCCATATCAAGACAGGTGATGTTCCTTTGAAAGCAACTGAATGGCAAGGAATGAATATTATTTTAGAATAAGTGAACAATGCAACAACTCATCTAGACGTAGACACCAAACTGAATGATTTTTTGTGTGCAAGCCACAAAATTCAGATTGATTACTTTGTTTAATGTGAGAACATTTTCCAAACTGGCCAGCATTCTGACTAAAATTCAACAAAATACAGAACATTGAAAAATAAACTGCTATTGAACATTAAAAAACTGTTTCCTTTGCGTACTCTTAAACTCGTCTAGGACAAGTTCCACCCTCCCCCTAATGTGGTCAACAGGTTCCCACCCACGATCTGATCTGCTAGGCCAATAGAAGAGGCCATCATCAGTTTGAGCAAGAAAGCTGACCAATGCCAGGTTGTCGTCCAGATCAACAACTTGCCCTACAAACTGCCGTCCATGCCAGTCAACATGGTAGAACTCTCCTACCTGTGGCATGTCAGCAACAAAGCCAGTGTTCAGAACATCATCCTGCATATCATTGGCAATATCCTGCAGAGAAGGCAACACTGGTAGCAGATGGTTCGCTGTCCAGTGCTCCAATAGTAGATCATCCCTGTTGGACGACAACATGATGTGCAGAATGATGTTATCCTGAGCCTGCTGCGGTACAAATATGCGGTTCAGCAATTCCCTGCTAGAGTCCCACCCTAGTGCTGGGTAGATGCTGCAGATTTTCGCACTCAGCATTTCAGATGCAGCCATCAGCTGCCATGCACCAATAAATGCAGCATTTTGCACCACCCCCAGCGTCTCCTTCTCTAACGTCTTCCTGATCCCAGCATCAGACAAATCTGACAAGTGGTCAGAAAGTGACGCTACAGTCTTTATGTCCAGTTCATTCATCCCCCACCTCCCAGCATCCAGGTACTTCTCTGGGTTCAGAGCCATTTCTATGGTGAGTCTGCACCGCATCTCCACATGGTGATCTTCAGTGCCGTAGACCAGCAGGCTGAGGCTTCGTGGTCCGCAGGTACCATCTGCCTCTACGGTGACTGGGAATAATCCCTGAGGACCATACTGTGGGTAGATGGAGGCTGCCACTTGATCCTTCTCTGGAGAATCCAGATCCTGCACATGCAGATCCTTCACCGTCAGAGGAAACCTCTGCTTGACAACTCTATCAGCTGCAACGCAGGCAGTCACAAGCTGCTGAAATGTTGGGCACCTGGACAGTTCATGCTGCAGTTGGGTGAAGTACTGCATCCTTGAAGGTGCTTCAGGCTGGATAGGAGCTTCAGGCTGGGGAGGTGATGTAGGCGCTTCAGGTTGGGGAGGCAGTGTAGGCGCTTCAGGCTGGGGAGGTGACGAAGGCGCTTCAGGTTGGGGAGGAGTGTAGGCGCTTCAGGTTGGGGAGGCGGCGTAGGCGCTGGAGGCTGTCGACGTCGTTTCTGGGAACCTCCTGCAGCATGCCAACCCTCGACCCAAGGATGAGAAATGCAGTCTTCCCACCTAGACTCCAAACAGGCAGCACAGAAGCAGGAGAGATGCCTAATGAGGAAGCCATCCTCATCCGGTCTCATGGACTGTATCTTCCTGGTTCCCTTGATGGGCATTGCAGTAGTCTTGTCCATGGTGGTGTCCATGTCTTTGGAAAGTAACAGCCTGAACCATCTGCTGTTGTGCGATTGACAGCCACTTGCTTTCTTTTCCAGGTTTTCTTGGCAGAATCCATAAAACGTCTGTGGATCGTGTATCAGTACCCTGCGAGACAAGACAGCGCGCTTAGCACAGTTCTTGACAGTGCCTCCCAGTGCGTCACAGAGATTCTTGCCATGTCTGGCACCAAAGTATGCCCTTTCCACCTCCACGTTGAGTTTGCATGGTAGCTCTTTCAGGTACGCAAAGGGTGTTTTGCTTTTGTACTGACTACTGCACCCATCACTAAAGATCTTCAAGTTGGTGATGGTTGCCTTAGCTTGGATAGACCTTGCACATTCTTGCGTAATCATGTCCACCAGGTGTGGGGTGTGGCCCAGATCGTCGGAGATGTAGACTGCACTGTCTACCACTATGTGGGCACACTCTGGGCACCTGTAGTGCATGACTACTGGGTGCAACACCACCTGTTGGTACCCAAAGTAGGCTGACTGCGGTTCATCCTGGTGTTCACATTTGAAGTTCTCAGCAAAGTCCAGTGTAAGCACGGCTGTTCCATCTGGCAGATTGGTGGTTAGCTGCCTGTACTGCTCCTGCTGCCATGTGGCGTTGAGGGGATGCCGTGCAAGTGTCTCTAGCTCCTTGCACAGTAGCTCCACGACATCCTGTAACGGAGCTTCTTTGGGAACCATGTCAATGCGACCCGCCTTTCCCTCTGATGCCACTTTTTCTGCTTGGATCCATTGGGGAGGACTGCGGTGATGAATTGTGTTCTGCAGCAAGAATCAGCTTACTTCTAAGGAGTTTGGTGCCACACCCACAGCACTGCCTGTCGATGCAGCATGGTTGACGGTCCTGGTCCTGGCAAAGGGTTGCTGCAACCAGCTTGTCGATCCCTCCTTCGACATTCACTCTCACTTCCTCATCAAGGAGCTTGTTGATGCCCTTCATCTTCATAAGAGGGTTGTCACAGAGCTCGCAGCGACATTGCAGATGAGGAGTTTTTGTGAATGACAGCACATTCCTTGGTTTTTTTCTGCAAAACCCAGAGAAACTGATGCGGTCTTCAGGGTTCGCCTCCTTGAAGGATGCATACAAATCCCTCAAGCTGCAGTTCAGGTGCTTTTTGGCTATGGTGGATCAGCTCCTTGGCATATGCTGTGAGTTCTTCTCATAGAACAGTTGTTCTTTTTTGTTCACAGGCCGCACATGTTTCCTCTTGAATATAGTGGCTGCTCTCCCATTTCTTCCAAATATGTACTTCTTTGCATCCTTGAGTACTCTTTTTGCACTCAAAGAGAAAGCATCCCTGCGTTTCGGATCTATGGGATCTTTCCTGGCCTCGCTGCACCGCTGTCTCTTTGTTGGTGAGGTGTAGGACACCCCCATCTCCTTCAGTAATGGCCCGAGCTTCCTTTTGGCCACTGACCGAACCATAGCAGCTAGGGTGCCAATAAATTTTGTGGGATTGAGTTTGGAAGCCATTCTGGAAATAGCCTTCCTCCGTGTTTCAGTTGTGCAGCGGTTGGTTGGGTGTCCGAGGGCTTGCGTTGTCCGGTGTCGGAAAGCTGTGGCTCGGAGTCTGAGGGCTTGCGTTGTCCGGAGTCCGGATGTTGTGGAGCAGTGTGCATGGAGTCCGAGGGCCTGGGTTTTCGGGGGGAGTCTCGGTCTCTGTCGCTTTCTTCGCCGCTGTTCCATCTTTCTTCTTCCAGTAGTACTGACGGTTCTTTTCTTTCTCTCTTCTCTTTTTTTGGGAAGACATAGAGGCCCGTCTTTTTTGTTGAGAAAGCCTGTTTCTTTCCCTGCTATCATTTTCTTCTTTCTCTGCCCTTCTGGTCTTAGGCTTGCTTGGCTGGGATGAACTTTCTTGCTGTGCACCTTTCTTTCTTTCTCTGTATGCCTTTTGTCGAAGTCTGTGCAGTTCTTTTTCATGGGCCTTTCCTTCTTCAGACCGGGAAGCTCTGTATGTGCGGCAATCCTCTTTGCGCTGAGCTATGTGCTGTCGGTAACGCTCAGGGTCAGACTCCTTGAGTTTCTCTATCCACTTTTTGTACCTAACGGTTGAACTAGGAATAGCCCCCTTTTCATCAGAACCTGAAACAACAAGAAGGGCAAAGCCCATACGACTCACATGCTTGACCTTGACCTTTATATGACCTTGACCTTCAGGTGACCTTCAAGGTCAAACAACTAAACCTACCAATGACATCATACACAAAGAAATGCTTTACACATTTTTCCTACCAAAATACATGTGACCTTGACCCAAGGTCAAGGTCATCCAAGGTCATGCAACACAAAGCTGTTAATTCAAGACATAGGAAGCACAATGGTGCTTATTGGCACTTTCTACCATGAGATATAGTCACTTTTAGTGGTTCACTACCCCATTTTGGTCACATTTCATAAGGGTCAAAGTGACCTTGACCTTGATGATATGTGAACAAATGTGTCTCATGATGAAAGTATAACATGTGCCCCACATAATTATTAAGTTTGAAACAGTTATCTTTCATAGTTCAGGGTCAAGGTCACTTCAAAATATGTATACAATCCAACTTTGAAGAGCTCCTGTGACCTTGACCTTGAAGCAAGGTCAACCAAACTGGTATCAAAAGATAGGGCTTGCTTTGACCTATATACCACTTGTAGCTAAGGTCGCCATTCTCAATAACGTGGGAGAAAATTGGGAAAATGTGAAAAATGACTCTATTAGAGACCACATTTATGGCTCCTGTGACCTTGACCTTGAAGCAAGGTCAAGTCACTATGTATGTTTTTTGAGGCCTTGTCATCATACACCATCATGCCACATTTGGTGTTGATAGACTTAATAGTCTCCGAAAAAAATCCAACGTTTAAGTTTTTTACGCCGGACGCCCGGACGGACGGACGGACGGACGACACGGCTCAGTACATAGACTCACTTTTGCTTCGCATGTGAGTCAAAAATCAAGTTTTAAACATTTTCTCTCTCTCCTAGAGTCCTACCATGTTTGGACAGAACATCACAATGTCAACCAATAATGTATTTTTTCCCCATTATTTGTGTTTGTTTTATAAACCAAGAATTTCTTAAACAGATAAGAAATAACCTTCAACCTAAATCATGTGTGAATGTGTATGCATGCATAAATGTGTATGCATGTGTATGCGTGCATGCGCCTGTGTGTGCATGTTTACGCATGTATGCATGTGTACGGTTGCATGCATGTGTTTGCGCATGTGTACGCGTGCATGCATGGTGTGTGCAAAGGTCGGATGAGCTGTCTCACAACCAGGTCATCTAGATCTGTGAAGCGCAACGCTACTTCTCCAGTGTGCCAAGGTCACGGTGACCACATTACGTTAGAAACAGCAACACCCTGAAACACAGACACGCGGCCGATCGCCATCTCGATCGATCCACCGAAACGACGCCAATGGCGATCGACCGCATGTCCGCGCCCCAAAATGTCGCCGCCTCCAACGCAATTTGGTCAAATATAGTTAGAATAGCCTAAATATATCATATTCAAGAAGGGGATAACGATATATATGCTCATTTCTAAGCCATTTCGAAGACATTAGCCTCGTTAGCGCCATTACTGCATTAGCGTCATTTCGGTAACTCGACTGAAATGGCGATCAACCGCATGTCCTGGTTTTAAAATGTCGCTGTCTCCAACGCAATTTGGTCAAATATAATTAGAATAGCTTAAATACATCATATTCAAGAAGGGGATAACGATATATATGCTCATTTCTAAGCCATTTCGAAGACACTAGCGTCATTAGCGCTATTTCGGTAAATAGCATGACCGCTCTAAGTTGGCAATTTGCCTCGTCCCTGTTACACAAAACTAAAGTTTGCATTGTCACTCTGACAGAGAGCGAACTTCCCGGACTAAAGCATGCCTCGTCACTCCGACACAAAATTGTTTCATGTCATAACAAACCATCGTTCTAACCTTCCGCATGTTATATGAAGACACGTGTTGTCAAACAGGTCAGAAATTATGAAGTGGTTTCAAACCCGCTCATCCATCATCATTTAACGAAATCTGCATCTTTAAACCATGAACTTGATCAATAAAATCATCCACCAGCTGTTGACTCGTCAGACTTTGTTGTCTCGGCATTCATCCACAAATGATGACACAAATACAAAAACTCTTACCTCTTCGTTTGCGCTCCATTTTACCTCGTGTTCTTCGGTCAGCACTTCCGGCATATGTGTTAGAACGAAATTATGGATCGGGAACAGAAACGTTTCGAAGAAAATTCATCTTTTTTCGCTTTTGTTGATTCGGCACATTATGACGGAAATTTGACGCTAAACTTTCCACATCCTACAACTCCTTAAAAAACGCATTGATTAATTTTCTGAGAATTATGACGATATTATCAATAACTTTACACCAATCCTGGATCCAATCCAATAAACCACGCCGACAATAGTTCATCTTATCGTACACTGAAAAATTCATCTGCAATGACACGACGCCGTGACGAGGCAAAAGCGGATTTTCAAGCCAAATAAAATCATAATAGGTTGGTAACATTCAGTTCTAGTTGCTGGCAGTTGAGCATTAACTATTTTCTTGTCTAAAAACCACCACATTTTAGAAAAAAAATGTGGGGTTCTAGAAAAAACGGAATCCTTTTCCTCTTGGTGAAAAATGTCACGTTTGGTAATGGCGGTTTTTCACGTTTCTCTTTAAATACATGCGGACCATTCACACACAAAAGCAACAATCGGAACAGATTTATTTATATGTATATCTTTAATCTTTTCTCTACAATATGATATAAACGTAACATCATAAAAAGTTTGTAGTTTTTGTGTTATTTACACTCTACTGGACAACCATGCACCATTGCCACCTTTTTAGAATTGCTCATCTGTATAGAGACTAGACATTTGAGCTCTCTGCACATGAAATCCAAAATACCAACAATGACCATGGAAGTTAAAAAAAGGCTCTTACCAGAAGGAACACCTGGGTCCCTAGAGTGTGTTGCTGCCAGGTTTTGATGAAGCATGACTGGGTAGAGTGGTGCAGAGCCAGTAGAGGAGTTGGGGTCACCAGACTGGGATGGGTGGCTGGTCCCTGAAAATAGCCACAATGCATCATGTTACATTGACCTCTTACCTCAGCTGACAAGGACCAGCTCATATAAGCCACCTCCTATCGGTGCAGACATTGCTGTGGCATCAAGCACGTTGACCCGACATTGATGGGATGGACTTTCTCATTTCATTCATATTTGCAAGACTTGTGCAAGTCTACTTAATTGATTTTATTTCATTTGGGGTTTGGAGGGGGGTGTCTCTCTTTTTGAACGACCACATTTTCCTTCCTAGTCCTTCTGCATCAAATCTTTCGCTTTTTTTTCTCCTAACAAAGATCTGTGATTGCTCTTCACGACGAAAACAAAAAATTGTATCTTTTGGTTTAAAAAATTGTTATGTACAATGATCAAAAAGTTTGAATAACAATTGGTATGACTCTATGTGGATGCATGTTTGTAAAAATAAATCACTTCTAAAAGGTAGAAGATACAGCTTGGTCAGTTGGTGGATTGGTGCTGCTCAAAAGGTTTGCCCCAGGACTGCTCAGCTACTTAACCATCCGAGTGCCATGAACCGATCTGGTCGGTTCAAGAATCATTGCCAGGTTGCTTGAACCGACCTGGCCGGTTCAGAATTTTGGTGGTTGATAAAGATATTGTGGTGTTCTTAAAACGGCAGATTATATCATTTCTCGAAATAATATTCATTTTGGAAGAGGATAAAACACATATTTGGACCCACAAAAGCGCTTGTTATCGGTTTTCCCCCCCATTTCACTCATGGAGGGCAACATGTCAACAAAGATGGCGACGTGCGTTCACTTCCGCGAATGTGCAGAGCATCAATTACAACGAATCTCGTATGATTCAGAGATTTTCTAGAACAATCTAGTCAGAATATAAGTTTGAAAGGGTGTCATAAACAATTTCAGCCCAGTATGCGCTTGTTTTGAAAGAATTCTTCATAGAATTAGCGTACTGATTGCCATTGCGCATGCTGACGTTTATAATCTAAACAGAGGAGACGAAGCACTACTTGTGATCTACGTAGCCAAAACAGTCGCAGCGCAGTAATCTTTCCTCTGAGACACAGGTTTTCATTGGCTGAGTAACTGATCATGGAAAGAAGGCTCTAGAAATAGTGATCCAATAGGGAAACATAATGTAAACAAAGAACGAGCTCCACCGCCCACAATGGTGGATCAACCAAGTACGTCTGGCGAGAGTGAACGATTACGATGTATACGAAGTGCGTTTGAGGTTCTTGCTGCTAGTGTAATAGATAGCAAAGACAATCCTGATGTCGAGATTGAGGATAACGACAATGATTCGGACTTCGATCTCGGGAAGAAGAAAAGGATATGTGTTGTCTGCAGTCCATCCACCAGAGGGAAAGGCGGAATTAGATCGAGAACCTATACTGTCCAGGATGTGACGTGGGATGCTATTTGGCCTGTGAGCCAAGATTGGAGCACTACAGAAGAATTCCAAAGCGTGGCAGACTAGAGAGAGCTAGAGAGGAAGAGGAGGATGACGGAACAGTCTCTGTTGATAGAGGCATATCAGAATTGCTTTATTCTGACCTTGTCTTTTTGAACTCTGATGAAGACTTATTGCTGAGGCAAAGTTACTCATTCCTGTCTTGATATTTTGCATGTTGAAGCTCACAGCAGGAAGGAAAGTGACATTTAATCCTTTGATTTTTCACATTTGCATGCTTCTATAATAGTCTTTGATTAGATGCTACCAAAACTGTTTAAAAAAATTATATTCACCAGAAGTAGCTTATATTATTGTACGACACATTTCTGATTTGATATCAACTCAACAAAGTTTCTTTATCATGAATGTAAAAAGTGAGGTGTGTAGATAGTGATACTTTTTTATTTCATCTTTATTCATTTCCTTACTATTTGATATTTCATCTGGATTTTGCTGACATATCTTGTATTTGAATGCTTATGTTGGCCAAAATTATCATGTACCCCAAAATTAACAGAAAGCTTTCCGTGGGCACTCATAATATTTGAATCCTTTCCAAGTTTCTTGTAAGCGGTTTGAGACCCTGACAAAGGGTGTAAGTCGCTATAAAAAACCACACCTTTACCTTTTTTTACCTTTAGCCAAGCAATGCTTGCAGATTTTTTTCTTGGGTAGGATAATGTTTTTGCTTGCTTGTCAAGTGCTTTTTGTCACCCTTCTTCCATATAAAAGTGTACCTTAGTAGGTGGGTAGACGACTTTGATTTTTAAAAATAATTTAAAGATGCATTCCAGAAGTGATTTCTATTTGCCATAAATATATGTCATATTTCAGGTAATAAACATATAGTTCATTCAATAAGCTTTCTAGTGATATATAGTTTGTATGTGTTATTTCTGCATGTTGTATGCTTATTTGGTCATTTGGCACATGACCCGTGAATAGGAAAAAACCAGTGACATTCGGACACTAATAGTCTGACACCCGGAGGGTTAAGAGAGGTGGGATGGGCAATTCAAGTTTTAGAGCTCCCACTCAAACAGGTCCCCAGGCTGGCTTGCATGGTGACAACCATGCCTATCCCTAGAACTCCCTACTCATGAAGCTGATGGTTGTGGCATTTCTCTCTTGGACCTCAGAGATCTAAATCGAACTCAGGATTGAGGCAGTGCCAGTGTTGGTGTCCCAGAAGACAAATAACGCAATCTGAAGTTGAAGTAGAAGGCGTTCTCCGCATAGGTGCATTGAATTATGAGACCCATTCATCATTCCCGTCTGAATCAACCAGATCCATGTAATCACCACTATCGTGTGGATATTCAACTCATCGTTCTATCCCTGCCAAAACACCCAAAAATGAATTGAAAAGTGCTGGGCCCAGGTTGAAGTTCATCCACCTGAACTGAAAAACTTCTGTCAAAACTGCCACGAAAATCTGCTATAAAACAAAAATCACCCACCACGATCGGACCGCTACTGCTATGTGCACATAGCAAAGCCATTCCTGTATTGCATGACTAAAGGGCATTTCTCTACTCTTCAGTATAGAAGAGTTCTGAATTAAGTTCAGACGTGCCTACCCCAGATTTTCAGTTTCCATATTCTGACTGGCAAAATGTGGTATAATCCGTATTCTGGGACCAAAATTTGTATTTTTCACATACTCGTCATATCAACGTAAGTAGGGATTTGACCATTGTACATATTCACTGCGTTTTGAAATAACTGAAAATGACTGACAACTTCCAGAACTAAACATTCAGCCACTAACCCGCTACACAGAGGGCAGATGGTGTCAGCCCTGGTCACTCAACACTGCTTTCTTTCAGCTGCTGGTTGTAGCAGCTCTTGAGTCGGTCTAGTTCTTCGCTGGTGTACACTGTAGCAGTAGGTTTGGACTTTGAGGACTAGCAAACTCTCAAGTGAACTGTCATCTAAACTGGATCGCTGATCTGAGTGGTTCTTCCTTACACAGAAAAACACTCGCTCACAATGAGCGCTTGAATGGGGGATTGTCAAAATCCCACCCATCACAGCAGACAGCTCTTTGTAGGGCTCCATCTTCCCAACTGCAGCCCACCTTTCGTCCATTCGTCCGCACCAAAATCGAAACAAACAAGGGCCGGTAACTCTGTTACACCTATTCTCAGCACTTAGTTATCAAAATGCTTTATTACTGAGACACACATTTTTTTTTAAGGAAATGTCAAAATCTGTATTTTTTTTAGGCCTCCGCGAATTTCCGTATTCGAGGTCTAAAATCCGGAAAAATCTGTAACGGTAGGCAATCTGTAAGTTGCTTCCCTTGTATCATCTGTCAATGAAAGTTGCCTACAGGGTTGTGCCCAGCAGTCGACAAAAAGTTGCCTACCAGGCTGAAAGGGTAAAAACAGTCAAACCTCTATTCAAATGATACATTCTTATACAAAAAATGCAAAGGATATACTGGTTGACAAATGATAGTTGATAATAATATACATGACTGTTTAGAACTTTACAGGCAATCTGTGTAATAATTCCAATCATCCCTTGTATATTTAGTGCATACAACAATGACAATCAATTTATTTCATTTTTTGCTTTTTGAGGGAATATTTCATAAAAAGACATCTTTGTAAAATTGTAGTCAGGCTAAGGTTTTTCTTTAATGATTTGTCATGGGACTTTGCTGATGCCATCCAGTCCAAGCACATCACTTTTATTTATCTTTTGAAAGTTTTTTTTCCAAGGTTTTACAACGGGGAAAAATTGTTGTGGTTGCAGTAATCAATCTTTTTTAATTTAAATAAATATTTTTCCTGCTGACCCTAAGGAAGAAAGATGGATGGATGCAGTTTTACGGCCTATCAGCCTTTGGAGGCTATGTAAGTCCATTAACCCTTACATTGCTGAGTTTTTTTAGCAATGCGTCATTGCTCTGTGCTGACTTTCCCCCCCAGAATTTACTCCAAAAACGGTCACCGTCTTTGAAGTCAATTTTCATATTCTTCTGCACCTCTGATCAAAAAATGCAAAGAATAAAAGTTGTAGCCAAGATAATTCTGTAGACAGTGGTATGCATCACTTGAATGAAATTTATCATAATACCTGTGTTTTATTCTCAAAATGAAATAAAACATCCACAAAATGACACCAATGGAATATCTACATGTTACTACAGGTGCAATGACATACTTATAAAAATGGCTGAAACTAGAAAATCACACACACACACACACACACACACACACACACACACAGCTTCTACCCAAGGCAACATGCAGTGTCCATAGCAGGTTGAAAACTATCTAGGAAATCAAGAAAAAATCTCTACAGCAGGTTCAAAATCTCCAATCTCGAAACCGGGAGTGAGGCGCGAGTTGGTTGACTGGATGGGCTGTGAAATATTGCGGCGCATACCTGATTGTTTGTTCTGTCATTAGTCCGAATACATCGTCATTGAAGAAGTAAGCAAAAATCTTGTTGGCATCGTCGCTCTCAGTGTGAACAAGTGGGCCAGTCGTCTGACGGAAGGGAGGAAGCCAAGCATCTTTAGAAGCCTGCTGTCGGAAAGAGCGTGATGCGCTTCCTGATGCACGTCTTGATCTACTTGATGATGATCGCTCCGATGCACTGCTTGATGCGGACAGATCAACTCCGCTCTCCGGCTCCGAACTACTATCCGATTCGACATTTTCCCGCGAAATGGCTGCAATTCTGCTTCTGCCTTGGCAACATCCTGTAGCGTGAAAGGCTCGAACTCTTTGTCCGAATCCTCGCCAAACAAAAGCTTTATTACACCCTCATCGATGTCTTCTGACATAACTTGACACAAAAAACATCGAACTTCAGAGCGAATTTACTCGAAAATTTTATACAGATCACCCATACAAACTACACATGCGCAGAAAGCTCGCGATTTCCGCTTTCCTGCTGTGGTATTTATAGATAATCGACGTCATTTTCAAGGGAGATAAGCGCGTTCAAACTAACCCACCCACAGCGCTCAAGCGCAGGCAGGACCTCCTGCCGTCAGCACACAGCAGTGAAAACAAGCTCGGCGGGACTTCCCGCCGGCCGCACGCTAAGTGTTAAGCACGAAAATCACTAGAACAGTTTAGAGTATACATAAGGCAAGTCATGATGTCCCTAGTTATTTGCCTCTTAACTCACTGGAGTTGTGGCTAAATATTGTGATTGTTCTCCGGAATCGCAAGTTTTTCATGCATTTTCAAACATATAATAAAAATACAAAGGCATAAGATAACAAGACAATTTATATCTAAAATGAAAGCTCTTTATTTACTCTTTACATCCCAAGAATGATCTAAGTGTCTAAAAGTGTTAATTATGAATTACACACCATAGAACTGAGTGTGTACATGCGCAAAAATGAAAAGTAGAAGAAAAAAAACAGTTCACTAGCTGTTATGGGAAGCATGATACAAGCACTCAGAAAATGAAAAACTTTAAATTTCAATATCCATGTAATGCAAATATAAACAGACAAGTACAAGCAGATGGAAGATTGCAATCAACCAAATCATGAAAAACTTACGATTTCGGAGAACAATCACAATATTTAGCCACGATGCCTTTGAACCATTGTGACCTGTTTGTTGTTTTGAAGATTCAGTGTTTTCCTGCTGACGGACACAGCAAAAAATGTGTTCCTTCTATTCAATTATCATTGACTTTGATTTCATTATCGCTATCATCCCTTTCATCATACTCTTCTTCTGATAGACAATGTATAAGAGCGTCTTCCTCATCAGAGCTGTCAGAAATCGCAAGTTCCAGCGTCTCCGTTCGTCGCTCTCTCGCCATTTTGTCAACACGTACACCATACGCACTAAAGTTACGATTTCTGATCATCGGTGTAAAAGATTTACTAAAGGGAACTAAATCTGCTTGCACATTCCTTCAGTTACACAGGCAAACAAGATTTATCTCCCTTAGACCAGTAGAACCAGAGCGAGAAATTTCCAATCGCATCGCAAACAATCTCGCGATACGACTCTGGCAGGAGGACGTCTATTGCGATATTTCTCGCGATACGACTCCAGTGAGTTAAGAATCGCGTAGGGAGACGCGGTGGGTCAATTCTTACCCCGAACCTACTGGGGGATGGAAGAAAGAAAGAAACTGATGATTAACAACAATCAGCATAGTGTCCCATCTTCCCTGCTCTGCTAGCACTCAGGGAATCCATTATTTAACCTTTAGAGCGCTGCCTGCGCATTGATTCGCCACAGCGTACATTCCCCAGACGTCCGCCGCCGCATCAGTTCGCCGAGCGATAGTGACGTGCTCTGTTGACTTGCCTAACGTTGCCTTCGAGTCATGCTGTTCTAAAAATATCACAGTCATGTGCAGTGATCACATTGCAACGGGATCCGCCATTTTGGCGATCGAGATAACGTGCGGCGAAATTTCTGCGAATTTTTTCACGAAGTTCGTCTTCGTCGTTTGTGAACGGGACTTTTTTCTTTGCCAGTATGGCGACTGACGAAGAAGTTGAAGCGCTTGTGGAGTTATTTTTCGATTCTGACTCTCAGAATATGAATTCGAAGGCTTTACTGACATGAATTTGATGTGATGGGAGATATATCATAGAGAGCAAACATGTGCTTCGACTGATCGATGTGTTGTGATCTGTAGATCGACAGGAGGAGCGGAAGCTTGATTCAGATGAAAATGACTCGGCTGACTTCCCTAGCATAAGTAACAGTAGGAGTTGTTGTTTTGTTTTACACTATTACATTTTCCGATGTATTTCCAAGTAATCAAAAGCTGTTGTATTCTTGAATCAATAGAGCAGTGTAGGAAAACACAGTGCTTCGACTGATGGCGATGTGTTGTGGTCTGTAAATCGAGAGTCCTGAGCGGAAGCTTAATTCAGATGAAAATGACTCGGCTGACTTCCCTAGCATAAGTAATTGTAGGATTTTTTGTTTTGTTTTAGTTTTACCCTAAAACATTTTCAGATGTATCTCCATTACTTGGAGACTCTATGCACTTTTGCATTTTCATGAAAAGCTGTTGTATTCTTAAATAAATAGAGCAGTGTAGGAAAACACAGTGAATTTGTTTGTTTTTTGTTGTTGTCTGTGTTCCATGATTTTTTAGCAGCTGAAAAAAACATTCTATGGCATTTTCATTAATTGCACCATGTAGGCAGACCTGGGTACCCGTACGAATTTTGCGTATTAATACGCAAGAAAAAATGGAATACGAAAATTACGCATCCCTCTGAAAAAATACGCTGAAAAAAATGCAGCTTCTGCGTACTCGTAAATGTGGAATTTCGCGCGATAAAGTCCATGTCTGGCACGCGTGGCCCTATCCAGAATGGCGATTTATATTTTTAACACTCGATTTATCCCCTAACCCCGGGTTATCTTGATGGGTGAGATAAGGTACGCTCGTCAGAGGATCCTAGGTTGTGCTTTGCTATATATACTGGTTTCCACCCAAGGGAGAGCTGAACAGACAGTTGGAATCGTCTGAGTTTACTTTAGAGATAAAAATCGGGGTTATAATAACTCGCCGTTCTGGATCCAGGCCCTGTTTCCGTTAAAGTTTGCGTGGCACAGTCTCTGCCCTTGTGGCTGTGGCTGGTTAGCGTCAGTCTGCGTCTGTGCGAGCACGCTCACGGTCACCATGAGTAGAGTAGAGTAGATTCGATTCTTCGGCTTGTTTAAGCGTCCAGGGCCTGTTGCTGATTCTCGTGGCTCTCTGGCTGTATTTTCATTGTTCTTATGGATACTGGTCTTTTGACCAGGCTTAGTCTAGACCTAGTCTCTCTCTCTCTCTCTCTCTGTCTCTCTCTCTCTCTCTCTCTCTCTCTCTCTCTCTCTCTCTCTCTCTCTGTCTCTCTCTCTCTCTCTTCTCTGTCTCTGTCTGTCTGTCTGTCTGTCTGTCTGTCTCTCTGTCTCTCTCTCTCTCTCTCTCTCTCTCTCTCTCTCTCTCTCTCTTTCTCTCTTTCCCTCTTTCTCTCTCACCTTCTCTCTATGTGTGTTTGTGTGCGCGCGCGCGTGTGTGTGTGTGTGTGTGTGTGTTTCTTGGTTGTTTTATCCAACATGCACTGTACTGAAAATCATAGGCTTGATCACTTTAAGTTCCTGGAGGATATATGGTAAGCAAATGTTTTTGGAAAAGGTTCCGTATCCGTGCGGTATGGCTACCGAATTTTTTTTGTAGGTAGCCGTACGGCCTCGTACGGTTACCCAGCTGCGTGTTTGGATATATCAATAACATAACTCCATCCCACGTTTGACTCTCAACGGGTGGTCCCTACGCCCTAACTCCAGGGCCC
Organism: Theodoxus fluviatilis; assembly: GCA_034096865.1. Taxonomy (NCBI): domain Eukaryota; kingdom Metazoa; phylum Mollusca; class Gastropoda; order Cycloneritida; family Neritidae; genus Theodoxus; species Theodoxus fluviatilis. The sequence goes on from JAWQFJ010010398.1 coordinate 34,643, forward strand.
AACGCTGATGTTGGACACAAACGTGACAAAAAGTAACGCGTCCGGGTTTAGGTGAAACAATGCCTTCTGTGTCCTTGCCTCATCCAAATCGCGAGATGACTGCGGAGAGTGACTGTGGGTTCCACAGGCCTAGGGCCAGTGACCACCGCACTTTTCGCAGTGTGATTGCTCCACATTGTTCGTGTTTATTTATTCGGTTATCTGCAGCACAACGGCTGCCTTGTGCTCCCAGAACTCTTTGACAGAACCCTTTCTAGCGTTCCTTTTGTCTTTCGACTGCTGCTCAAACTTTTGATTGTATGCGTTTCGGTAGCATCACCGTTTCTTCAGAGAAGATTAATTTGCGCAGTTGAATTGCGATTTTGATTGTTTAGCCGCTTGGATAGTTTGAATACTGTGTGTGTGATGCTCTAGTTGCAAACATAAACAGTGTAACAGTAATGACGGTGAAACTCCCCGGACAGGCAAAGTCAGTCAGGCGGGGTGGCGGGTGCGGCCTAGGCTGAGCGCTATCAGGAAAACCCGTCGACGATTTCATGGAGTCAGTCTGCGTCGACCACCATCGAGATCGAGTGTGCGTGTGGTCAAGGGGGAGTTAACTCTTCACTTACATTGCCACTTCAAAACTTTTTTGTCTCGCTGACTGACTGCGGAGTATCATGTGTGCAAACCAAAAGCTGCATTTTTTAAATTGTCAGTCCGCGCAAAAAATACGCACAGTTTTTAAAAAATACGCATTTCTGAACCAGTGAGTACACAGAGGCAAAATTTGGGGTACCCAGGTCTGATGTAGGCCATCCATTTTTCTACTCACCCTCCAAAAATCTACTTCAAAGCTTGAATAGGTAATAAATGATGATTTTTTAAGTAAACATGGTGTCGAATTTGATCACACATAATAAAATTTGTGGCTCTGGGGTAAAGTAATGACGAAAATTGGCAGCGCTCTAAAGGTTAATAAACCACCACCACCACCACCACCACCACCACCACCACCACCACCCTCCTCCTCCTCCTCCACAGCACGCTTACCTTGTAGCAGGGCACGGTAGTGTGGTTCATGGGGAACACCAGGGAGTTGTTGATGGTCAGCGGGGTGTCCGAGATGTTGAATAGGATGGTGAAAGGTGTTTGTCCATTATCAGTACTGCCCATGTAGTCCAGCCAGCTCTGGGCAGTGCACTGGTCGGCATTGGCACCACACAGGATACTCAGAGCACGGTCATTTGTGGCGGGCATCTGCACATCCTTGCAGGAGTTAAACATCCCATAGGCAAAGTCGGTGGAGAAAACTGCATTCACTGCCTGTAACCAAGAGGAAATAATGATCATAACAACAACAACAAAACATCAATGACACTAATAATGATGACAATAATGACAATAATTACATAAATAGTAATGACAATAAAAATGATGATGATGATGGTGGATGACGACGACGACGACGACAACGATGATGACGATGATGGTCTTTTTTCCTCCATTTTAATTAAGGACATGTTTCTTGATGCATTTCACCCCCAACTGCCACCATGCAGCACAAAATAACCAGTTTAACTCCTCAGAAGGCGAGCCAGAGGCTGAGGGTGTAACTCCGAGATCTGCACAGCTTCAAGCCTTGCCACCCCTAGCCATGCATGACAGCAGGCAAGGGCTCTCACCACAACTACAGGCTCGACAAGAAGACTTATATTGGGTATCAAGTACAACACTTACTTCCACCACCTCTCCACTACCATCACCACACTTACCACACCACCACTATTACCACACCACCACTACACTACCATCATCACACTATTACCACACCACCACTATTACCACACCACACTATTACCACTACCACACTATTACCACACACACTTCCACCACCACACTATTACCACACAACCACTACACTAATATCACACTACACTATTACCACACCACACTATTACCACCACCACCACACTACTACCACACCACACTACACTACCATCATCACACTATTACCACACCACCACTATTACCACACCACCACTACACTACCATCACTACTACACTACCATCATCACACTATTACCACACCACCACTATTACCACACCACCACTACACTACCATCACTACTACACTACCATCACCACACTATTACCACACCACCACTATTACCACACCACACTATTACCACACCACCACTACACTATTACCACACCACCACTACACTATTACCACACCACCACTACACTATTACCACACCACCACTACACTACCATCACCACACTATTACCACACCACCACTACACCACCACTACACTACCATCACCACTACACTACCATCACCACTACACTACCATCACCACACTATTACCACATCACCACTATTACCACACCACCACTATACCACCACCACTATACTACCATCATCACTACACTACCATCACCACTACACTACCATCACCACACTATTACCACATCACCACTATTACCACACCACCACTATACCACCACCACTACACTACCATCACCACACTATTACCACACCACCTCTACGCCACCACCACTACACTACCATCACCACACTATTACCACACCACCTCTGCGCCACCACCACTACACTTCCACCACCATCACCACACTATTACCACACCACCTCTACGCCACCACCACTACACTAC
>JAWQFJ010010399.1:0-12012 GCA_034096865.1 Theodoxus fluviatilis
AAAATGATATTAAAAAATATAATAAATAAGAAAAAAACCACGACTAACACCAAAATCAAAGACTTTCGGGCACACGCCCTTCTTCAGTGAACGATGTAGAAACACAAAAATGATGTAATACGTGACGTAAAAAAACTTTAGAATATGACGTTATAAGGCATTCTAGAGCTCTCTCTCTCTCTCTCTCTCTCTCTCTCTCTCTCTCTCTCTCTCTCTCTCTCTCTCTCTATGTGTGTGTGTGTCTCTCTCTCTCTCTCTTTCTCTATCACTCTCATGAATAAAAATTAAAATGTTCGAGTTCGAGTTTAAAAAAAAAGAAAAGTGAACAACAAAGCATTTTAACACACACGCAAGACACTTTAGTGATCACACACAGAATATAAGATTTAGTGTCAACACACATAAATGTAAATTTGATGTTGATGTTCATATAACCCATGCGCTTCGGATGAAACGCGCACGTTGCAATTCCCCCCTTCGCTTAGGGAGCGACGTACTTTGTCCCTCGCGTTGTTTACGTCAAGATCTAAAAATAGCAAACAGCAAACGGAAGTGGCCGACTTATCGCAATGCCTGCTGGGAAGCAGAGAGACCGCGCACTTACAAACTTGTGAAAGTTTGGTCGAAATCGGACAAGATTTAGCTCTGTTGTGGCGATTTTTGTCGAGATTTCGACTGACGTTCTGTATTTTTTCGCGTCATGGCCAACTCCGCATCGGATGAAAGCGAAGGAAGCGACATTGATGCTGATTCTGATTTTGAATGAGACGGGCAGTTCAAGACGGAAAATGGAGATCGAATCTCTGCACGAACGGAAAAGCTTGGTCAGGGTGGACTTTGAAATTCAAGCGGTACATCTCTAAAAGGAATCATTCGCCCAGTGCTTCACAGGACTGTCGCGGTGCCCGTGGAGTCGTCCTGAGGCTGCAGGAGCACTGTGATGGCGACCGATGTCCCGCTGTTCAGCGGATTCCCAGATGCCAACATGATGGAGGACATAAACAGCCACACGACGCGTGCAGATGGATCTTGATCCGAGAGTCTCAGAGTGAGAGGTTTTCGTTCTCGTATGCGACACGCCTTTCGACGCGCTCAAGGAGTGAAGATTGACATCCCCTCGGACGCTGAGAGAGAGAGACAGAAGAATCCACCTCGGACGCTGAGAGAGAGAGACAGAAGAATCCACCTCCTGCCTGGACTGCCAGCTCCAAGTGGGCGCCTGTGACAGTTCCTGAGATGAAAACTTTCATCGGTCTCTGCATCGCAATGGGTGTGCTTCGCTTGGATGAGAAGCAAGATTTTTGGCGACAGAAAAAGTGGCTTTTCGAGACTTAAAGTTCCCCAAGGCAATATCGAGAGAGATTCCTTTCTCTGTGGCGGTACCTGCATCTACAATTAGGTCCCCAATAACTTTCTTCACTGCTCACAAGAATTGTAAGGTATGAGATACAATTATGAATGGGATTTGATTGATAAAATCAGTTGGATGGAATTTAATTGGTGATTCAGATATCATCTGATGTGTGCAGTTGTTTCAAACACCATCAAACTAAGTACATGAAATTCATATGCCACCTTTTCTAGCTCAGACCAGGATACCTGAGCATCAAAACTGTGTTATGTTTTAGCTCCTTCACAGTGTTTCAGAGGAGATTACTCTGAGGCAGTTGACATTTGAACTGAATGTTATCTGAAGCTCAGCTATAATGTCATAGGAATTTAAGGCCATCTAAGTGTTGTATAATGTTTGCAAGCACGAATCAGATTTGATACAGGAAATTTGCCCTATTTGTCTCATAAACAGTTTCTAAGCTTTTGCTTAGATATATGCATTTCTTTTTCCTTTGTTTTATTTTTAATGTTTTCTCAACCATTGACACTACACTGAAGACTTCTGAATAGTTAATCATGATTTATTTATATGTATAAAAAAAGAATTCCATCATTATTGTAAATGTAATGAAAACTGCAATTGAAATCTTTTCAGAAATACACACATTGTGCACTGTTGCAACTGAACTATGGTAAGCAATTCTTGCTTTATGTATGCAGTGATCATCATTATGTACCATTTCAATATCTGTATTAAATAATCTACATTTAACAGATATTGGTTTGTTGTTTCTTAACTAAATATTCTGTTTGAATGTTGTTGCTAAACAATTCCAAAATACTCTATAATCTATTACCTTTATTCTTCTCAATAATATTATTGTTCTTGAATTGTTCCAGAATGTGCAGTCAGTTTTCTGGAATTTCATCTTGAATTGTTCCAGAATTATCTGTCAGTATTCTAGAATATTCTGGAATAACATCCCAGAATAATCTGGAATAATTCCAGAATTATTCTAGAACTTTCATTCATTTCATTCATTTCTAGAACATTCATTACCATTCTAGAATATTCTAGAATATTCTCTTGAATTCTCATTTAATCTTCTGTCATTATTCCAGAATCTTGGACTTTGGTTCCAGAAGTCATATTCTAGAATATTCTGGAACATTTCTAGAATTGTTCTGGAAAGATTCCAGACCGTTTTGCTGGGAATTCATTACCATTCTAGAATATTCTAGAATATATTCTAGAATATTCTAGAATATATTCTAGAATATTCTAGAATATATTCTAGAATATTCTCTTGAATTCTCATTTAATCTTCTGTCATTATTCCAGAATCTTGGACTTTGGTTCCAGAAGTCATATTCTAGAATATTCTGGAACATTTCTAGAATTGTTCTGGAAAGATTCCAGACCGTTTCGCTGGGGCAGTCTCTTAACCCTGAAATGGGTTGTTGAGGCACCACTGATGACTTTCGGACAATCTTCCTCCATCGATCTCTATACTCTGTGGCTCGCTGTGAGTCAGCAAAGGTCAAGCCTGTCCACTCTTTGATGTTGTCTTTCCACCTCTTTCTCTGCCTGCCTCTCCTTCTCCCACCTGGTACGGTACCTTGCAGGCTGGTCTTGGCCAGCCCCCCCCTTTTGACCACTTCAGCTTTCTGCTTTTCACGATTGAGAGCAGGTCTTCGTACTGTCCAATTGCTCTCCTGATCCTGTTGCTGACTTCCTCATTTGTGACATGGTCTTTATATGAGATGTTCAGAATCTTGCAGTAGCATCTCATTTCCAGGGCTTGTATCCGTCTCTGTAGTTGAGATGCGAGTGTCCAGGACTCGCATGCATACAAGAATACGGAGATGGCCAGTGTGCGCATGAGCCTGATCTTCGACGAGAGAGTGATATTTCTGTCACGCCATATTGGCTTCAACTTTGCCAGTGCTGCTGTTGTTTGTGCTATCCTGGACAGTATCTCTGGTTTGGACCCCTTATCAGTCACAATAGATTCCAGATATTTGAATTTGTTCACAGCTTCCAGTTTTTGGCCCTTCACTTTGATTTCCATTTTGAAGCCCCGAGGATTGTTCGTCATCACCTTGGTCTTCTCGGCGCTGATCTCCATGCCATATGCCTGTGAGGTCTTGTCCAGATGCTTGACAAGACTATGACTAAACACAACCCTTCAAACACAATTACCCATCATGACTAAACACAATCACCCATCATGACTAAACACAACCCTTCAAACACAATCACTCATCATGACTTCATGACTTAACACAATCACCCATCATGTCTAAACACAACCCTTCAAACCTGATCACCCATCATGACTAAACACAACCTTCAAACACAAACATCCATCATGACTAAACAACCCTTCAAACACAAACATCCATCATGACTAAACAACCCTTCAAACCTGATCACCCATCATAACTAAACACAATCACCCATCATGACTAAACACAACCCTTCAAACACAATCACCCATCATGACTAAACGATCCTTCAAACATGATCATCCATCATGAGTAAACACAATCATCCATCATGAGGAAACACAGTCCTCCATGGAGACGGGCTGCAGGAAACACAGAGCAGTCAGGGATGAATGATTCAGGACACCCACAGACCACTGCCTGGCAGCAGAGAAGATGATTGCCAGCTGGAGCTCACAGCAGGAAGGAGGCAATTACAACACTGCCACCTAATCAAGAGAGACAACTGAACCCCCCAAAATCGGATAAGCGATGTTTTAAAGATAGATCGTATCATCTGCACTATAATAGCCCCCAAAATGATACACATTTATGAAAGCCATGATTCACACTCACAGACAAAACAAATGTTTTTATAAAACTACACCAGACTTCATGACTCTGGATCAAGGGAACTAATCCCAGTGCAAGCATGATCAGCACAGGTCCTTACTGCATTGGATTTAGAGCAATAAATCCTTGGACTCTATGACACTGACCACTGACATCAATAAGCGAGGTCAAAAGTGTCTTGACACTGTCTCACCTGGACTGCATTGGAGGAAGACTTTTCCAAGCTCCAGGTAAGAAGGACCTGACCAGAGCTCCTCACAGCTGTACCTCCCCCCACCCAATCCCTGCAGTGTGGCCACAGTCCTGCGGGCCTGACAACTGGACACTACAAATTCCTGCACTGACCACTGGACACTGCAAACTCCCTCACTGACCACTGGACACTACAAACTCCTGCACTTACCACTGGACACTACCAACTCCTGCACTGACCACTGGACACTACAAACTCCCACACTGACCACTGGGCACTACAAACTCTTGCACTGACCACTGGACAAGTGCTACAAACTCCCACACTGACCACTGGACACTACAAACTCCCACTGACCACTGGACACTACAAACTCCCACACTGACCACTGGACACTACAAACTCTTGCACTGACCACTGAACACTACAAACTCTTGCACTGACCACTGGACACTACAAACTCTTGCACTGACCACTGGACAAGTGCTACAAACTCCCACACTGACCACTGGACACTACAAACTCTTGCACTGATCACTGGACACTACAAACTCCCACACTGACCACTGGACACTACAAACTCTTGCACTGACCACTGAACACTACAAACTCTTGCACTGACCACTGGACACTACAAACTCTTGCACTGACCACTGGACACTACAAACTCCCACACTGACCGCTGGACACTACAAACTCCCACACTGACCACTGGACACACTACAAACTCCTGCACTGACCACTGGACACTATCAACTCCCACACTGACCACTGGACACACTACAAACTCCTGCACTGACCACTGGACACTATCAACTCCCACACTGACCACTGGACACTACAAACTATCACACTGACCACTGGACACTACAAACTCTTGCACTGACCACTGGACACTACAAACTCTTGCACTGACCACTGAACACTACAAACTACCACACTGACCACTGGGCACTACAAACTCTTGCACTGACCACTGGACACTACAAACTACCACACTGACCACTGGACAAGTGCTACAAACTCTTGCACTGACCACTACAAACTTGTGCACTGACCACTGGACACTACAAACTCCCACACTGACCACTGGGCACTACAAACTACCACCCTGACCACTGGACACTACAAACTCTTGCACTGACCACTGGGCACTACAAACTACCACACTGACTACTGGACACTACAAACTCTTGCACTGACCACAGGGCACTACAAACTACCACACTGACCACTGGACACTACAAACTCCTGCACTGACCACTGGACACTAGTTACAAACTCCTGCACTGACCACTGGACACTACAAACTCCTGCACTGACCACTGGACACTACAAACTCCCACACTTAGGACCTGGGTCAGCTGCAGGTCAGGCTGGCCAAGACTGGATTAAGCAGGTTTACAGATGAGCCAGAGAAGGGCCAAGCTCCTTAGGAATCTCTCTTAAGCAGTGTCCTCATCAGCATCCTCATCAGCAAGGCAAATGCCATTGTTCCTTGCCGCAAGATTTCCTCACCATAAACCTGAGCATGATTCAAGGTTACTTAATTAAATACCACAGCGAGTTTTTATTTCTCTTTTTTCCCTCTTTTTTTTTAATGGAGGGACAAATGCACTGTCACTCTATTCAGATCCTGAGCGGGTTTCTAATGGCAGTTTTCAGTCAGGTTTCAATGTCATACAAGCATCACATGAGGATATGCGGGATTAAAATATGCATTCAACTTATTCACATACATTTGGAAACATTAATTCTTCAACACTTCAGACTTCGTCACCTTCATGCACGGTCATGTTCACTCAGTTATTAATTTTTCAACAAAGAAAAAAAAAGGAAGAAGGGAGGAAAGAAAGTAAAAAAGTTATTGACTCATTTCACCAGGCAATGCAAGAACACAGCTCACACCCATCCTTAAAGTCCATTTCTCCAGGGATTGCAATCTCAAATCACACACACACACACACACTCACACACACACACACACACACTCACACACACACACACGCCCACACACACGCACACTTACACACACACACGCATACAGACACACACACACACACACACACACACACACCTACAGCATTGCAGTCCAAGGGCTTGCCAACCATTCAAGGGTCAGCCCATCCACTCCAGCCACACTGGGGCAGTCACAAAACAACAACACAGCCTGGCTGCAGTGTCTTGATGAACAAAGGCCAAATCCTAAAGGTCAGCACAACACAGGAGCTGGTCCTGGCTTCTTGAGGAGACAAAGGTGGCCATATTCACACTCACACTGGCTCCCTAGTCCCAGTCCAAACAGGCACTCACTGACTACTACAACCACCAGGTGTCAACTCCTGGCCAGCCAGTGTTGGTCACTCCAGCCTGCTGGTCAGCAGAAAACAGAACAAGCCTGCATTAACAATGCAAGACTGACCATGAAGGGGTGGACTCCAGCTGACCCCAAAACCAGAGTGGTCTGTTAGTGTGGAAAGATGTGTTAAAGCACAATACAGCACAGCTTGCTGCCACCTGTGCCCAGTGCAGTATTGTGGGGGTTGCAGGTCACAGAGAGCATACCAGGTCCAAGACATAACAGGACACAGAGTACAAGAGTCTCTATTATAGCTGCTGGACTCTTCACTCATGCCAGCAATCCCAGGCAGCCACCTCTACTGCATCAGCAGTTTATGACAGGTTTCCTCATCCCTTCTGCACTGGCTCCATTCACTCCTTCCAGTTTGCACCAGTTGGCTTCATTCATTCCTTCCAGTCTGCCTGTCTTCTCCCACCAGACTCTGCAGCCATTGACTACCCCCTCCTTCCCCACCCTCAAGTTGATTAAAAATGGACAAACAAGGTGATTGTCTGTTGGCCCTCCTATGCTCCTCTACATTTCTGCCTACCTAAGCTCCAGCACATTCCGCCCCAAACACTGCTGCAGTGGAGTGCTTGATGGAGAAGGAAGCTGGGGTATACCAACCACATCTCTCTCTCTCTCTCTCTCTCTCTCTCTCTCTCTCTCTCTCTCTCTCTCTCTCTCTCTCTCTCTCTCTCTCTCTCTCTCTCTCACACACACACACACACACACACACACACACACACACAAGCTACTCACAAAATTAATGTTTGAAAGTCTGAGCTCATAAGCACACCAGGTCTGCAGTCAAGTGAAATACCAGGCTAATCCCTGTTAAGTGCACACCTGCTGGGGGAATTGGGGGGGGGGGGGGGGGGGGGGAGATTGAGAGGGAGAAAGTTCATCTCCTCCTTTACTCATTCCTCCTCCTTCCAAATCTTGATTCATCCATGTGGTTTGTGTCATTTCCTTGGCATCACAGCAACACAGGATTCTATTCTCTGCCAGGAATTGTCTCAGTTGTGCCACAGAATCTGAGCAGCAGCCACCATTGTTTCTTTTGCTGTTGGATGCACACACACACACACACACACACACACACACACACACACACACACACACACACACACATGCACACACACATAATGATATACAAATGCAAATTCACACACATGCATACATAGACACACACACTCACATATATATACACACAAAATGCCCACACATGCACACACACACACACACACACACACACACACACACAATCTCTGAGCCTTCAACACATTCCATCACAGACGCCACAGAGGAGGAAAAGTTGGCATGCAAACTAGGTCCATAGGAAATTAACAGTGACAAATAGAAGTGGAGTAATGAGGTAGGCAGGCAGACAGGAAGAAAGCAGGAAGGAAGGCAAGCAGGAAGGCACATGATGGGATAAGGAAACACTTGTCAATGTCTCTCATGGTTCATGAGATATATGGCTTAAGGTTGTAGACAAGAGAGAGTGAGAGAGAGAGAGAGCTAGTGAGAGAGAGAGAGATTGATTGATTGATTAAACTTTATTTTTCAAGGGAAATAAATAAATTAGGCATAACTGCCTATCTTACAGTTACATCCAGCCCTTGTTTTTAAACAAGAAAACAAACAAACAAATCCAATCCCATCCCCCACCCACCCACCCTCTATCCCACACAAAATTTACACAATAACACAGGTTACAATCAATTCATGGTAACAAAATACCACGTTGAAAATAGCCACAAAGTGAATTTAGAATAAGATGAAAGTATCTAGGATGACTGCATAAGAAAAGTATGTAGTTTCATTTTAAATTTCTCTAAAGATTTCGCAATTTTTAGAGAATTGGATAGTGTGTTCCACATAGTACTTTAGTAGCCCCTGAATAAGATAGGCTATGTTTAAACAAATCAATCCTAGGTTGTGGTATTATAAACTAGTTCTGTACACGAATATTTGAATGTTGGAATAAGTTTATCAAATAATCAGGCACATCATAATCATTAATTCTTTTCATTAAGACACATTTATTGAATTGTAAATGCTTATGAAAAGGCAATATGTAAGTTCTTTTATTTTGTCATTTGTAGGTGAGTTGTTCTCCCGAGTTCGTGACTGGATGGGGTGCTCTATTAAAGTTTTTTTATAACCAGCTATGTTTTAGTTTTAGGCAAAGAAACATTGCATCAGGAGGTTGTACATATGTCCAAGAAACACCATGAGCAGTGGGATTTGATGAAAGTAAAGTTTATGCATGTTAGAGTAATAAATAATGTAAAATTGCCGTCAAAATGGTGGCCAAAAAGTGGAATGGCTGACCCAACACGCTCCACAAACTATCTGCAGCAAAGTATGCCATTGGTGTTTAAAAATTCTGCTGTGAATCTGTTAATTAAAGTTTTATTTAGCTTTTCCCAGCAAGAAAACCGCGATGTCACAATAACAGTACGTGAAAATTGACTTCAAAGACAGGGTAACGCACGCTTCATGCGAGGTCACAAGTGGACTTGCTTTTTTCACAAGCCACTTCCTCCCGAACGCATTCAACACACACTGCTAGGTTTTAAAATCGAAAGTACTGATTCAATAGATCAAACTCATACAGAAAACATTAGCATTTTGTGTGCGATGTTAAAAAAAAAATTTCTTTCAATAAAGTCACAGATGAAGCGTGCGTTACCTACAGTGGCCAGTAACAGCATTTCGCCGTCACAGATATATCTTGTCCAGTATCTGTTACGTAACAACTATATCCAGCTCTCATCTTGTCACATGAAAGGTGCTTGCCATTTACTTTAGTGACAGGTATTTGTTTACTCCAAACTCATGTGCATTTCAGAATTACAGGTTCTAAGACGTCACGGTGTAATGGGGTTACCTTTCGGGCAGGGGTATACTTAATGACAGTTTTTTTTAAAGTACTACTAGTACTGCTTTTTTGGTTACATTCTCTGATACTGTAATGACTAAGCTGTCCAAAAATGACATTAAGAATTGCTAAAGTGAATGTTTGAAATTTAGTCCATTTTCCTGGTTTTAGTCACGAACTTGGGAGAACAACTCAGATAGTGAACTATCTGTTATCATAAGCTTAGAGGTTCTTCGATACAATGACTTCAGCCTTTTCAAGTTGGCGTCACTACAGCCATCCCAAATTGTTGACGCATACAATTAACGTGAGATAAGATATGAGCATGGAAGAAGATTTTGCAAGTTTGAACGTCAACAATATGTCTTAATTTGGAGAGAAGAAACATTAATTGATATTTTTTTACAAATATAATCAATGTGTGATTGCCATCCTAAATGATCATCAATTATTACACCAAGAACGCTGTGCTCAACAATGTTGTCGATTCTCAAAGAATCAAGAAAAAGAGGAAGAGATAAAGGATATACTTGATGTGTTTGTCTCATAGTTATATCCATTTATTTCGTTTCGGAAGGATAAATGACCTATGATCGAAGAGCACCAGGAACGTATTTCATCCAGGACGCCCGTCGTCGCCTTTGGTAGTTTACTTTCCGACACATTCGGGGGAGGAGGGGATATGTTCATGAGGGGGGGGGGGAGGGGCGGGGAGGGGGAGGTGGGGGTCCAGGGAGGGGAGGGGGGGGTCAGAGGGAGGGGAGGGGAGAGTGTGAGGGTATCCTAGACACCAGGAGGGGAAAAAATGGGGGGGCCTACAGTGGGAGGGGGGAACTAGTCGACTCGCTGGAGGTGAAGAGTGGTATCATCATTATTGTCGGGGACGGGGGTAGGTAGAACCTCTTTTTCGAGAGGAGAGATGTGTTGCCATGTGGTAATGTCAGTGGTGATGGTTAGGGCGTGGACAAACCAATCAAGAGGACCCAAAACACGAGAACCGAATGAGGTAGCACAAATGATGGACAAAGAAAAAAACAGCAAAAATAGTGGAACCTGGATGCAAAAGGTAAAGTTGTTTAGATTGTATCAACTCCATAAATTTGACTAGAGAAAAGGTCTAAATACAAAATCCATGACACGCAAGACTGATAATATTAAAAGTGGCAAAAATAAAGCACTATTGACAACCACTTGTAGAATGTGAGGCCGAAACGAAAAAGAAGCATGTTGTCTCCAATTTTGAAAAACATTTTACTACTCATATAACTGCTTTTGGTCTTGTCTTTTTTTTATTTTTATATTATTTTTAAGAATGATTGATAAGGAGTGCGTCCACCGGTGGGTTAACGTATACTGACCTGATTTTAGGGTTGGGTGAATATTGTGATATAGTTTTTTTTTCTTTTTTTTTTTTTTTTTTGTTTTTTGGTTTTTGTTCTTGGTCATTGGGTCTTTTCAAAAAATGTAAGAGGTGAACTTGGATGTTTGGGGTTCTGAGAATGTTCCATGTCACTAAGAACTCGCTTGGCTTCTTTCCCCCCGCGCCCCTCCCTTCTCCCATTTTCCCCCCCTTTTTCTTTAGAGGGAGAATCAACGAGGCAAGAAACATATGGATATTCAATTCCAAGCGGCTAAAACAGCCATATGTGGCTAGTCCTGGGAAGAGCAGACAACTGTGTACCTATTAATCGGCACATAGCCAAGAATAATCAATCGAGTTAATGCTGTGTGCAAGAATGTTTTGGCCGGAAACCCGATTGAAGAATAATAAAGTAGATCATCGTAGATCAGATATGCCATCAAATGCTTGTAATATGCTTTTCCAGTGGCTTTGATATAAGTATAGAAAGTATTGAAATGGGTCTAAAATCATCAATATTCAAGGGTCTTCATTTTTGGTAAAGGATAACTTTCGCTATTTTCCATTCATCGGGGAACGTGTGATTGATGATACACAAGTTATATATGATATGAGTGAGATATTCAATAATATATGGAATGGAAATTTTCAAAATGAAGGTGTTAATACCATCATGTCCAACTGATTTCTTATTCATCTTCTCAAGAAATATGCCAACTTCATGAATGCCAAGAAGTGGTATCTCAAATTCTTTAGACTCGGACAATCTCTCCTTTGCAAAAATCACTCAAAATCAATTCTCCCGAACAGGTTACTCTGCACACTGACAGTCTGCTAATAATTTTTTGAGCGCTTTGGCGACACAGGCCACCCACATGAAAGATAAAGGGAGCATTGCATTCATCAAATCAGTGATTAACTCGTCCAAAGATGCTGCCACAGCATTATTTAATCTTTTGTTTCTATTGGTAGAAGGTATTGATGGCTTTGCCACACCAAAAGCCGCCACACTAATCCTTATTATCTTCTATGAATCTTTTGAAAATATTCTTTTT
>JAWQFJ010010402.1:0-20000 GCA_034096865.1 Theodoxus fluviatilis
AAATGATTTAATTTTGTAAGTTGTGATAGGCCCGTGGCCTATCAAATAAACCGTTCGTTCGTTCGTTCTCTCTCTCTCTCTCATTCTCTCTCTCATTCTCTCTCTCTCTCTCTCTCTCTCTCTCTCTCTCTCTCTCTCTCTCATATATACGCACACAAACGCACATACCCGCACATTCTCACACACTTCCATTTATATATTTCATATATGGCAGACACGTTGACCGATACCACTCAAAATTCTTGTTTTTTTTAAATGAAGTTTTAACTTCTATTCCGTTCTGGAAAATGTCTTAGCTATGCTTGTAAATGGTATATCTTAATTTCACAATGATCGTGGGCAATCAGAGGAATATCTCTCTCTCTCTCTCTCTCTCTCTCTCTCTCTCCCTCTCCCACTCTCTCTCTCTCTCTCTCTCTCTCTCTCTCTTGAAAGTTCATGTATTTGCATGTAAAAAGTTCCTAGGGCTGAATATTAAAGTACCGAACCACTTCGTATAGGGAGAGTTAGGTAGATTTCCCCTCGTGAAAGTGAAAGAGTCAGAATGTATCGATCCTTCAAAAGAATCTTAGAAAGTGAAAAATACTTAGAATACATTGAGATTAAAAAATTATGAGATGTATTTATCCGGTTTAGATTTGGAGTGAATAAATTACCTGGTAACAAGCAATCTATGCGCAGCCACAATATAGACCAACATTGCCTCCTTTGTGTTGAAATTGAGAATGAGAAACATTTTCTATTTCATCTACGCAATAAATATATAACTGAATACATCAAATTTCCAGAAGCTGCTGATGCCACCTTTTTGATAGATGGTCGTGGATACATGAAAACACGCAGGGTAGCAATGTATCTTTATTTTTGCCTTCCGATTACGAGACCAATTTCTTGCTAGTTTAGAACAAGACCATGAGCAATAATATGATGAAAGAATGTACGTTAATACTATATTTATGCTGTTTCTATTGTTTGTTTGTCACTGATATGTACTAGCCAATGTGTTCACTTGGATTGTACGCCTTGTTTCAAATTGTGGCTCAAGTATACTGGCTCTTCAAAAAGAAGCAAGTCATGTACATGTATGTATTGTTGTGATGGGTCGGTGGCCTGAACAATAAAATCAATCAATTAATCTCTCTCTCTCTCTCTCTCTCTCTCTCTCTCTCTCTCTCTCTCTCTCTCTCTCTCCCTCTCTCTCCCTGGCTCTCTGTCCGTCCATCCTTCTGTCCACCTGTGTGTGTGTGTGTGTGTGTGTGTGTGTGTGTGTGTGTGTGTGTGTGTGTGTGTGTGTGTGTGTGCCATTGTCAATGGCGTGAAGCAGGGCTGTGTCATGGCACCGACCCTCTTCTCCATCTACTTCAGCATGGTGCTCAATCAGGCAATGGACGCCCTTGATGATGGGGACGCGGTCTATGTCAGATACAGGCCAGATGGCAACCTGTTTGACTTCAGGCGCCTGAGAGCCCGCACCAAGACTACAAACCAGGCGATCAGAGACCTCTTCGCAGACGATGCCGCCTTCGTCGCACACTCTGAGAGAGCCTTGCAACAAGTCACATCCTGCTTCGCAGAGGCTGCCCAGCTCTTTGGACTGGAAGTCAGCCTAAAGAAGACGGAGGTCCTCCACCAACCTGCCCCCCGAGAAGCGTCTCACCCTCTTCACATCTACATTGGGGAGACCGAACTACGCTCTGTCAGCCAGTTCACATACTTGGGCTGCACCATCACGGCAGATGCCAAGATTGATAAGGAAGTGGACAGCAGAATAGCCAAGGCCAGCAGAGCCTTTGGCAGGTTGTATAAGAGAGTGTGGAGCAACAAACATCTCAGAAAGGACACAAAAATCAGTGTATACAGAGCGGTTGTCCTTACCACACTCCTGTATGGCTCAGAATCCTGGGTCCTGTACAACCCAACATCTGAGGCTCTTGGAACGCTTCCACCAACGCTGTATGCGTACGATCCTGGAGATACACTGGAGCAACTACATCACAAATGTGGAAGTTTTGGAACGGTCTCAACTCACCAGCATAGAGACCATGCTTTTGAGATCTCAGCTGCGCTGGGCAGGCCATGTTTCCAGAATGGAAAACCACCGCCTGCCCAAGGTAGCAATATTTGGTGAGCTTTCCACTGGTCGACGTGACAAAGGGGGCCCCAAAAAGAGATACAAAGACTCTCTCAAGAAAGCCCTCATCTCATGCAACATCGATCCCCGACAGTGGACCTCCGTCGCTGCTGACAGAGATGCCTGGCGACACACCATCAATAAAGCCACGGCAGTGTTGGAGAGCTCCCGCAGGAACACACTAAAGGAGAAGCGCCAGAGGAGAAAAAACCGAGAGGGCGTCATGCTAGACTCTGGCCAGATCTTCCCCTGTGGCCGCTGTGGTCGGGCTTGCCGGTCCCGCATCGGCCTCTACAGCCACCAACGTGTTTGCGGTGGATGTGAACAGCAGCATCGTCTCATCTTCGTTCGCGAAGCAACGCCATAGTGTGTGTGTGTGTGTGTGTGTGTGTGTGTGTGTGTGTGTGTGTGTGTGTGTGTGTGTGTGTGTGTGTGTGTGTGTGAATGTCTTTCTGTATCTCCTCGTCAACTGCGATGTAGTAAGAATATTGGGCACCTACACTTTGAATTACGCTCACAAACTCGTATACATATGCGTTGTCTCCTTACTGCCATCCTTGTGATTTCTGGGTGCGTAGTCTAGAAATACTACGATACGCTGCATAAATTGTAGAGCCTTCCAGCTGAATGCACTCCCAGATCACTAGTAACATTACATATATGGCTGGGTTCGTGGGTAACTTTTAATCTGCCACTGAACACAAGCCTGGCC
This sequence comes from Theodoxus fluviatilis, assembly GCA_034096865.1. Lineage (NCBI taxonomy): Eukaryota > Metazoa > Mollusca > Gastropoda > Cycloneritida > Neritidae > Theodoxus > Theodoxus fluviatilis. The sequence continues at coordinate 2,844 of JAWQFJ010010402.1, forward strand.
TGCTCCGCCTCGATTTTCTAAAGTCACAATCATACCCCAGATGAAGAATGCCAGATCTCTCCTTTTCCTTACCAACGAAGAGAACGTTGATTTTAAAGGTAGACTGTCGTAATGACAAAATTAATCTCTTTCCCTTTTTTACACATAACCATTCATTAACTCAGCTATTGAATTCATTAAATCTATTTCATGACTTTCATACTGCAATTGCTGGTATTTACGTTTCGTCATGTGTGCTCATGCCGCAAAGAAACTAAACATTGCGTTGACCCTTGGGGCCGCCTCTGCCTGTGCCACTGAAGCAGGCCCCGAAAGCCCAGTAGTCCGGGGTTCCAGCTGATGAGGGAGGCATCGAGCATCTTCAGCTATATGCAACCTTTGGTTGTTGACAGTCGCGCGATAGGGAAGAAAACAACACCTAAGCACTCAAGAATCAGTGCAAACCTTTCGTGGACATGCAAATAAAAACTGCTAGTCACTGAAAAGGGGCACCCGACTGGTGGTGTGATGGCAGTACTGATGAAGGAACACATTAAAGGGGTCATGTTAACGCTCCATCTTAATTAAGGAGAAGTAGATATGTTTAGATCATAGTGATGGTGAATGACAGTCAAGTCATCCCGAGCAGGGACTGAACCACGGCACCTAATCGCCTCGAACAGCTGCCACCAGGTGGAGCTACTACGCCAAATCCCCATCTTAAAAAAAAAGATGCGTTCATCAGCGTAGTAAGTCGTTTGTCTGCGGTCAATGTATTCGTGCAAGGGAGGTCATGTGATTGCTCTGCACGAGCGCGCCGGTATCATTCTAGTTAAGTAACACATTAAAGAGGTCGTTATAACGCGCCATTATACTAGGGGACACAGATATGTTTAGATCGTAATGAATGAGACTGACAGTCAAGTAATCCCGAGCAGAGATTAAACCACGGCACCTAATCAGCAAAACAGCAACAAAAGTTTCATGCGAGCGCCACTGAATGATTCCATGTGGACTACATTATCGATGTACGAGGGTAAGAATATGATGTAGAGACTTGTCCAGACCACTGTAATTCAACGTGCTGTCTCTCAACTGTTCATATACTTGCGTGAGTTGATTGTAACTGCAGAGATACGTGAGAAAGCGTGTTTCACACTCTGTTGATGCCTTTGAAATATATGATGTTCACGCGGACTCACTTCCTCATCTGACTATACCTCAGCCTTTGCGTGCGTGATAGCACATCGAATTTTACCATTTAATCATTTAATGTACGAGGTACTTTTTGTAATATTGAATATAAACCTAGTGTTTATCCTTATCAATCATCCCATATATGGTAACCTGCACTCCATGAGTTGTAAACGGTAATATTAAAAGAAAACGATGAATAAATACCTGATTTAATTGGCGCCGTGGATACTTCACTGGCCATTCATTTGTATACGAATCACTTTTGGAATTAATTCATTGGCGCAGAGTGTGCTTTGACTAACGCACTTTCCAACGGAGTGAAATTTGTCATATGGGACTGTTAATTTAAGTCTCAAATAGTCGTTAGAAGCTGTTATGCTAGCACAATTTTGCTTTCACTGGGAACCATAGGTCCAAATTTTGAGTTAGAAATTTCGTCTGCTCTCACTGAGGTCCGCGAAGTGGCTATTTAAAGCTAGAGGAGAGACAGGCGACAGAGAGGTCATCCCAGCAGGTAGTGGCCATGTACTGCACTGTTACTATGAATAAAGACGGAGGAATGTGGTACCACGCCTTCTTGTCTGCTGGCTTCTTGGAGGGAGTGAAGGGAGAGAGACAAGTACACCGTCTCTATACTCCCTGCCTGCTCGAGGCATGTCACACCCCACCCGTGCTACCACCATGCTTCATCTGGCGCTGTGATAGCAGGGTACCACAATGCTTCATCTTTACACCAGAATCTTTTGAGTATGCTGAGACAATCGTTACCATCTTTATGTGATGCTCATGCAGTTCGTACAATACCTCGATTTTTATCTTTTTTGGGACACTTCTGCGGGTAATGTGACATGTTTACCACCCTTCAGAGAGGAACATTAAGCATAATTTGGGTGCCTTAACAGGAAACTCTTGAAGTGTAAAAGCGAATTCAAGGCTCTCTCAGCCTACAAGGACAAGTCGTATACGAAGTGCTTAGTGACTCTTTCCAGGTGAAGGATAATGAGAAGATGCCGTTCAATGACAGACCTTGATTAACTCCCCTGGCGTTTTGCCAGATGCGAGTCCAAGTGCAGAGAGAGAGAGAGAGAGAGCAGCACAGGGGAAACATTTTGCTTAATGGTTGTAAATAACAAGAATGGGCCGTTAGTGGAGGAGGAAATGTGTGTTAGAGAAAATGTTCTCGTTCCCGGCGAGGACGAACCTCAAGGTACACTTCAGGTCTTCTTCCTGCACTGCTATTTCGGTTCTTCGCTGATGAGCATTTGAACGGGCAATGGCCGCTTCATCGTGCAAGCTGCAAAGGAGTGCGTAAGAGCATGCATGTCCTGGCTATGCACATGAACCTCTTGGTTGATAAGCAACCTTCACGTTTCTTGTGCGAGATCTCGCCAACCAGCTCTGAACAGAGCAGAGCAGTTTACGTGGCGTGGGACACGTTGGCATTAAAGGCCTAGTGTCGAGACTCATACTGGTTTCGGGACAGAAAGATACCATGACTTGCACCTGTTTCGCACACAGTTAGCTTTCACATCAAACTCACATCGGAATTCTCGTCCACTATACTGGTAAGATGTTGAAATATAAACGACGATGGGAGGTGACAGGTCATGATGCTATCAGAGTCCAACAGCTGGGGAAAATCCATCGTTCCTTTAGTTCAGAGTCTCGAAATTTGGTGAAGTCAGCACGCCAAGTTAAAGAAACTCTCCCAGTGCGTTTTCTTGCAGGGCTCCTCTGGAAACCCAGGGGCGGACGAGGGGGGGGGGGGGGGGGGGGGTTCTGGGGTTTCCGGAAACCACCCCAACAGCAAAATTAAAAGTTTTACTTTGAGTGTCAATTGTTGGGGTATTCTTCAGTAACAAAATCTGCTGCCTGAAACTGGCAATGATCATCATCAGAATGCACCAGATTGCACCATTTTGCATCCTCGTTTTCAAAATTGTCCGGGGGAGCACGCCCCCGGACCCCCTCCCCTCCTAAAATAAAGTTTGAAACACTACCACCCCCCAAAAAATGAACTGATTCGCCCCTGAAACCTGTAAGTTTACAATGGCTGCAGGCACCCTTTCAACACTCAGCGCATCAAAGCATAGCAGAGTGGGTAGCTGCTGGGTCCGGTACTGTACTTCGCCTGCCCGTGTTACTTGCTGCACAGGAGAGCGAACGAACAGAGAACATCAGTAGTACTTGTAGTTATTTGCAGAACACTGTGTCAACTTTCAATACAATACATAACAGCACAACACAATGCAATAAAATATAATGCATTCAATAAGTACACTGCCGTGCAAGAATATTTTACTCAACCTATAAGGAACATCACAAAAATACAATCTCTTGGAACAAAATGGTAGCTACAAGTCGTCAGAAAAAGGGACCTCTCTGATACAAATGGTAAATACAGCTAGGCTGTCACAACCATAAATTCAAATATGTCTCATCTGGGAGAGTCAGCCGTCTCTGCAAAAAAAGTGTGGAACAGCACTTGTGTCGTCCTTGGCAGCAAAAATCAACTGTTCTGTCTTCTGAACCTGGTGTTTATCTGATGTGATTCAGTTCTGTATTCACTTTTGATAATGTCGCCGTGAACCCACATGACAAACTCCTTTTGAGAAGTTCCTTTTGTCTGTCCTCGCCATCTTTCTCTTTTTAGTTCTTAAAAGCGAATAATTTCTTGGGCGAAATTTTGCAGATGCGTTTCCCTGGCTATGACTGACTATCACTGAGAGTATCAGCCACGAGAATAACCTCAGACGTTTTGTTTTTCGGTGAGGTTTCCAATGAAATCCTTTAAAGAATTGGTACGTTATTTGATACAGAAAATTGCTGTTTGCAGGGGCGTCTTTGTTGACAAGATAATTTAGTATTCGACCAACGTTTGGTGATCATACAACTTTAAGGCAGGAAGTGGCAATTGGTCGTAGTTTTGTCAGACTTTACATAATTCTGATCTCAGTGCGCCTGTGATTACTGATGATAGTTTTGTGTCAAGGGATAGATCACAGGACGGGCCTGACTGACAAGACAAAATTTTAAGAGACCCTGGCACATAGAAATGAAGAGAAACGAACCATGCAAACATGATCTTTACCTTTGACCGAACCACCTTTTGACATTTCCATGCGCCCACACATGAGTGTTTCTAGTCGTGGCCGCGCCCACTATTTCCCTATACAATTGCCCGTAGTTTCTGTGAACTCGAGGGAGATAATACGGTATGTGTCCTTTAGGATAAATTTCTGCTCTTGTTCCATTGATTTACGTGTTCATTTTTTAGACTCCTGCTGTGGGCTATAAAAAACAGCAAAAACAAGAACGGCATTTAGGCTCGATGCAGTGCCATTCGCGGCGACAGACATGCTGCAAATGTCAAACTATCATGGGATACCTCGCTCCATAATACATTTTTGTGTTGGTCGTTGCATCCCGTTGCGTGCGAAAGAAGCCGTACGAAGCTACGTGGAGAATTCTGCTGCCAAGAATACCAATGCTGCCTAATTTTCTTAGATGGCAAAGAGCATAAACAACATTTAGCGCGAGGAAACTCCCAGCACGAACAGTACACGTACAATGTACATCACGCCGGCTCGCTTCTTATTGAATTTTCACTGTGAAGGCAGTTTCATTCTGTTGCATTGTGTCATTAACATACTCAAGGATTGATTTATATTGTATGGTGTTAGATAGTTCTTCACAGCTGGATGAATGCATTGCATGACTATGCATCTACACATGTCATGTTCGTTTCCACTATGGGATGTACATTCCTGGAAGGGATCGAACATCTTCAGACCTCTGGAGATTTGTGTAACTCATTTCACAGTAGCTGGTTCTAGTTCCCAATGAACACGACCACGACTGAAAGTGATGTCAAATGTGGACGAAAAAGATCTTTGAAACTGTGTTTACGATCACATTACGTGTAAAGACAAAAGCGGCATCGGCGACGGGTGGGACCATCTGTTGCATTCGCATGATTAAATGATGTGTCTTCTTTTTCAGGTTTGTTTCACTCACCACTACCCTTCCCTAAACAACACCACTCACCCCACGCCTTCTCTCTCTCTCCTCTCTCCTCTCTCTCTCTCTCTCGCTCTCTCTCTCTCTCTCTCTCTCTCTCTGTCTGTCTGTCTGTGTGCCTTTCTGTGTGCCTTTCTGTCTGTCTGTCTGTCTGTCTGTCTGTCTGTCTGTCTGTCTGTCTGTCTGTCTGTCTAGCACGTGTATATGTATGTTTTTATAAGAGATATGTTTGTGTTCTCTCTCTCTCTCTCTCTCTCTCTTTCTGCCTGGCTGTCTATCTAACGGTGTGTATGTGTTAATAAGAGAGATATGTGCGCTCTCTCTCTCTCTCTCTCTCTCTCTCTCTCTCTCCCGCGCCTCCGAGACCCCACCCCATCCGGAAGACCTGAGTGGTCTCCCATCAAACGCCCATTTTCCGCCAGCTCGAGCCATCGCGTCTGGAGCCTTCAGAGCCGTGACTCCCCACAAACACTTATAGCCCCCCATCCCTCCCCCCTCCCCCTCCCTTCCCACATCCCCTCCTGTCTGTAGGGAAGCAGGCTGCCAGGGGGTGGGCCTGCTCTAACTCAACATGAGAGTTGTCTTTCTCTGGGAACTAACGAACGAGAGAGAGAGAGAGAGAGAGAGAGAAGAGAGAGATAGAGGGAGAGAGAGAGAGAAAGACAGACAGACAGACAGAGAGAGAGACACACACAGACAGAGACAGATAGACAGAGAGAGAAACAGAGACAGAGACAGAGAGACAGAGACAGAGAGACAGAGAAAGAGAGACAGAGATACAGAGACAGAGATACAGAGACACAGAGACAGAGATACAGAGACAGAGATACAGAGACAGAGACACAGAGACAGAGACACAGAGACAGAGACACAGATACATATACAGAGATACAGAGACAGAGATACAAAGACAGAGATCAGATACAGAGACAGAGATACAGAGGCAGAGATACAGAGATCTCGCATTCACAGTGAAAGAGACAGACAGAGAAAGAAAGACAGAGACAGAGAGACAGAGAAATAGAGACAGAAATACAGAGACAGAGATACAGAGACAGAGACACAGTGACAGAGATACAGAGACAGAGATAGAGAGACAGAGACACAGAGGCAGAGATACAGAGACAGAGACACAGAGACAGAGATACAGAGACAGAGATACAGAGACAGAGATACAGAGACAGAGATACAGAGACAGAGATACAGAGACAGAGATACAGATACAGACAGAGATACAGAGACAGAGATACAGAGAGAGATCTCGCATTTACAGTGAAACAGAGGAATCAGATATCTCTTTCAAAAAGAGAGAGAGAACATGATATTTCACGATTACACAGAGAAATTTCACACAGAGAGGGGATGGAGAGGGACACAGATGAAGCCACACGGAGGTACATTCACACATATAATCATACAATAACTAACACACACACACACACACACACACACACACACACACACACACACACACACACACAATTAAACGCACACACACAGATGTACAATCACCCGCAAATACGGACGTACGCTGAGGCACAGACGTACAATATACAGATGGGCAATGAGGGAGAAGGAGGGAGAGATCGAAATAAAAGATACTCAAGTGGATATTCGGAAGGACAGACAGGCAGACAGGCAGTCACCACACACACAAACACACGTACACACACGCGCGCGCGCGCGCACACACACACGCACGCACGCACGCACAGAGAGAGAGAGAGAGAGAGAGAGAGAGAGAGAGAGAGAGAGAGAGAGAGAGAGAGAGAGAGAGAGAGATTCAGACGTGCAGCTATAGTGCGTAGTATGGGACAGATTCATGAACGCCGAGAAAGAGCACGCCCTTAACTTTTACTCTTGTGGGAGTGGGTAGAACTGAGCGTGCTGCTAATACAGAGAAGCATTAGATCAGTGTCGAAAGCACGCGTAATTGCGTGTGCTGATGTAATCACGTGCCACTGAACGTGTGCGTGCAGTTGTAAATGCCTGTATAGACAAAACCAGTCTTAGTGAGGACAGCATTAAAGTTGGCATGAAATTAGAATCAACACATGCGTCACTAGCGTTGTTTGGAGCGCATGGCAGCAGTCGTTCCTTTTTCTTCTCCTTCTCCCGACTGCATGGCTACTCGGCATGTCTACGTGAATCGCAATCGCCTTTCTCATTAAAGGTAGTTCGGGAACAAATACGCTGTAACTTGCGTGTACATGCACATTGCACTTGTGCGCACACGTTCAGCATCAACATGTGTGCATGCATACGTGTTTGAGAATGAGTTTATCAGTGTGCTCTTGCAAATGAGTGTTGTATGTTTTCACGAATGTATGTTTGCATGTGTTTGTATGTTAATTTGTTGGCGTTTCCTCCTCAGAGAACATGAAGCAGGCTACCAGATCTCACTGATAGAGATATCCGTTGCCAGTAGGCAGACAGACAGAATGACAGGCAAGCAGAAAACCGGGTAGGAAGGCTAGTGAGCAAGCAGGCAGACAAACAAGCAGGTAAACAAACAGGCAGGCAGATGAGCAAGCAAGCACGGAGACAAACAAACAGGCAGGAAGGGAAGAAGGAAAACAGGGTGTGAAAAAGGAAGGAACACTAGGGTACTGACGTGGGAGACATATCTACGATGGGGAGCATGTGTGTTCCGATACACATCTTGGCTCGTACTTTATGCTAGGGAGGCCTGCTGCCGTATCTGATGAGGCTGAAAGTCGACAGACTCGCTTGAGTGAGGACGAAAAGGAGAGGGGAGGAGGGGGATGAGGGGAGGGGGAGGGAGGGGACGTATGAGAAGGTGGTGTGGGGGGAAGAGAGATGTGTGGAGCAGAGCAAGGGAGTAAATGCCTGAAGGCAAAGAGTACTTAGATGGGGGTATAAATATTTTTTCCGAGGCAGAGGTGTAGGGTGTGGCTATGTTTTGCTACACGGTTTTGTAGGGGTCGCGAGCCTGTGCCTATTTTGCGGGAAAGATAGGCTGGTGGAAAGAAGAAATTTAAAGTCTCGGTGATGCGAGGAAGCAATAATACCTTTGGTTTTATCCGCGCCCAACCAGATTCCAAAGAAAACGACGTTGCCTGCAGTGAGGGAGATGATCTAGAGGCAAGACGGGAGGGGGAGATAGACGCGGTGAATCTGCTTGAAAGCGGTGGGGTGCTAACTAAACACCCTGGTTTCGTGTCTGAGTTCATGAATTCCTCCAAGACAATTTGTCCACGGCCTAGACATTTCCAGCGGCGCGTTTCTATGAACTCGTGACAACCGGCTTCTCAAACTTCACTCACGCGTGGCGCATGTCGTCGTATAATTAGGCTGGCGCAAGAACCGAAGTATCGTTTTTATACAGTGGCGGAATGCTTTAGCTCTTATGACAGTAAAGAGTTCCATTTGCAGCTTTGATCACTTCTTTTCGTCGCTTTTAAATTTGCAGTTCAGGGGCCGTAGGCAAGAAAAAAGAATAAATTTTTCCTCAATAACACAAAAATAGGAATAGTTACTTTTCCTGTATTCTGGAACGTGATTTGGTATGCAGGAAACTTAGCTCCTGAGGGAATAACTATTAGACCACTCTATGGGAATTTCTCACAGTTCGCCCATGAGTAAACGTCTTAAACACACTTCCTGTTAAGTTGCTTGTTACCAACTCAGCTGCTATACATTGTACAGTACAAGAAAAAGGTTGTACACGGATGGCAGTCCCCACTAAAAGACCAAGAAAGGCGAACTGGGCGCATGCGGAAGAAGTTGCACTTCTTGAGGAGTTCCGGGTCGAGGGATCGTCCCTCTTTTAATTCTGCGAACACGCCGCACAGTACAACGAAGGCGAAGGCGGCAGTTTGGGTGCAAATCGCGCAGAAAGTATCAGCTTTGCAGGATCTATAAGATTCAACATTGTGGGATTGTTTTAAAAAGCACAAAATAACACGATGATACCACTCTCTGTGAGAGCTGTCACTGGGTCAAGCTATCAGATGTCACTTTTGGCAAACTTAGTGAGCCACTAGGACACTATGATGAGTAAATTGTTGCAAATAGCATAGGGTTGTCATGTTCTTAACAACGACCCCATTAGTAGTGTTGAGAAAGGAAGGAACAATGGCAGAGGAACATGGTGCAGTAGAATTAAGATGTCACTCACGTACATACACGTGCACACACACACACACACACACACACACACACACACACACACACACACTTACATACACAATTTGAGCGCAGTGTCAGTGAGTCACAAAACAACCTTCTATTGCAGTTGAAACTTATCTGCACATTGATGGGTTTGTAGTTTTTTTTCCATTGACGAACTCGTGTTCCTGTTTAGAAGCAGTCTGAATTTGAATCTGGGTGCCGTCAATAGCTCCAATCGCATTTGGAAAGCCATTCCGCTGAAAAAAGAGTCTCTTCGTCTTCGCAGCCTCTTCCAGTGTTGGTAGTGGGACCCAGACAGGAACTTGTTTCATGATTGCATCAGTTACTCTTCTCATTGTCCGACTCGCAGTCGACTGGTGAATGCCGATTAGTTCGCCACAAACGTTCTAGGGAACGATCCACTCGCGTAGAACCGCAGAGCTGTCGTGACTTGCAGTAGTGGTGGCAAAAGCTCCGTGTTGGTTGACGAGTTGTAGGTCATTGCATATTTCATCAGTCATGTTCTCTCCTGAATCTGATTTTCTTATTCAATTCCACGTCATCATATCTTTCAAATGGGTGGCTTCGGTCTCGAAATATTCGATTTCGTCCGATACAGTCGACAAAAAACATGTCGTCATTTCGGAATAGGTTTTTACTCGAACGTTATTCTGGATTGAACTGACCGAATAAGTTATTTGTAGAAATAAGGTCACAGTAGGGCTATTCAGTTCTCCTGCATACAAAATCACTGGTACGTTATTCTTGAATACCTCTATTCAGGAATAAATTACTTTATTCTTTTTTCTTGCTTACGGCCCCAGGTGAACTCTGGACTTGTTTTCATTGACTTACTTTTTTGCAGAGGTTTTTCCTTATCATTTAGTTTGTGTGTTTTTTTTTCGATAAATAGTTCGAAGAAAATGGTAGTGGTATTGGTGGAGATGAAGTTTCCTTGGGAGGGGGGGGGGGGGGGGGGGGGGTCCGCTTGCGTGCGTGTGTGTGTGTGTGTGTGTGTGTTTGTGTGTGTGTGTGTGTGTGTGTGTGTGTGTGTGTTTTCTCTCCTCCTCCTCCTCCTCCTCCTCCTCCTCCTCCTCCTCCTCCTCCTCCTCCTCCTCCTCCTCCTCCTCCTCCTCCTCCTCCTCCTCCTCCTCCGCCTCCTCCTCCTCCTCCTCCTTCTCCTCCTTTTCCTCCTTCTCCTCCGTCGTCGTCGTCGTCGTCGTCGTTTTTATATACGTTCTCGTCGTTTCCATCGCTGCTGACGTCGTATGACGGAGGAAATGATGCGTCCAGAATGGCGGAGGGAAATGGAGACCAGTAGAAGTCGGGGGAGGAGGGCGTCCTATAACTATAGCGACCTCAAAGCCTGCCGTGTGTGCCAGTGAGCAGTGCAGCTATACCTGTCTGCTGCCAGCACTGTGACGAATGCGCGCCCTGCAGGAGAAATACCGAGCATTGACAAGCGAGTCTGTATCGTGCGTCCCGGCAATTTGCAGTTGGCGATGACTGGGATGCGTGGTAGTCGTGAACGCGTCACTGTGCCCATTACATGCGCAAGAATAATTGCGACTGTGTGGCGGAAGGAGAGCGACGGAGAAGAGACATCTGAACTCTCGACTCCATTAGAGAATGGGCAAGGAGGAGGCAGGAGAGCACAGAAAAGCTGCGCCTACGTCCATCTTCATTTGCTTGTTATGTGAGGGCATGTGGGTATGCGTGTGTAGTGATGTATGCATGCTTTTAACTCTGTGTATGGGGAGGGAAGGAGGGAGGGGGAGGGGAGGGAGGGAGATATATATATATATATATATTGATTGATTGATTGATTGATTGATTGGTTGATTGATCGATTGATTGATTGATTGATTGATTGATTGATTGATTGATTGATTGATTGATTGAATGAATGATTTATTGATTGATTGATTGATTGATTTCTTTATTGCGGCCGACGACCCTTCATGATAATAAAATTTATATGTATGTACATACTTAAAACCAGAATATTTTATCTGCACCTGCAAAATCAGCACGATTGTGGAAGAACACTTCTAAATATCATAGAATCAAATGCGCCTGTAAAGGATGCAAATGATAGCAGGCATGATCTTATATGATACATTTGTCATAGTTACTACTCTTTGGAATATTATACAATCGTCGACAGTATATTTGATGTATTACAAGAAAATTGTTTGTCCTGACTTGTCAACATGACAATGATTTACATGTGTTATGCTTAGAAAAGTTAGAACCAGGACAGAAAGGAACAGATGCACCAGATCCACGCACAGACGTGGTGAATAACGGAAAACATCAATCAGCTAGGCTTGGTGTTCCAGATGCATAATCAAAAGTCCCTTGTTTCTGATCCAAATGCATAATCAGGGAGACCAAAGGACAAAGAATCTGACTCACAAACTTAGGAACAAAGAGTGATGCGCCTATAAGAGAGAGAGAGAAAGCGAATCAGAAGCAGAGGGAATCAGACAACAGAGGGAGACGGACAGGCACAAAGAAAGGATCAGATCTAGAGAGAGATAGAGAAATGTAGACAGAATGGATTAGACCCGGAGAGAGAGAATGTAGTCAGAGAGAGATAGAGAATGTGGGCATTGTAACACCTTGTGTCTTGCTGCTACAAATAAAGGTTAAGAACTCAGAAGAGATATGGAGTCTTCTGTCCAACCAAATGGAACACCAAGCCCTCTCAGGAAGAAATGCAGACCAACAGACAAGACTGAAGCTGTGAGCCCTCGTCCGTCTAAGAAGAATCAAGATCTACGCTACCAGAAAAGGCCCACGGCAAGTACAAAGGAACAACAAGGTATTTATCATTAGTCAAAGAGGAGACCTGTAACAATTAGAGGAGAGCCCTATAACAAAATCGAGGGAGAATTCAACGCCCCTTGATAACACATGCAAATTCTGTCTTGCAGTTGTAACACTTCACACATTGATATCATCAGGGTTTATAGCCCTCTCACAACGAAGTTGTAATTAAAACGTAAAATATATACATCGAAACATCTCGTGTTTTCCTTATTTCGCCTCCATTTACCAGGTGTGCCACGACCGCATATCTTGCTCGTTGCAGGCGCTTTAAAAGATACTTCTCCCTTAAATAGTCATATGTATGGCAATGAATTAAAAATGTACTTTCATCTTCATACTCTCTTAAAAAAATGGACGCAATCTGTCTACATCTGTGTAGTGCAAAATGTCTTACACGAAAACGTACATATGCATTCTTAATTGTTTTTAATATTGATTCATTCAGATAACTTTCGCACTGTAAAGTTTGCGTTAAAAACCTGTAGAAAGCAAACCGATCACTCTCATTCAATTTCATGTGCCATTCTTGTTGGGAGCAGTCACGGAGCCTCTGTCTCAGTGATCGTATAAAACTCTTCTCATGTGTATGCTCACCATTTGTCCACACTTAGGCAAATCCCAGTCTTGACAAACATCTTTCAACTGAATTAGCCCAATTCAACTTTGCACACACGTTTTCTTTTAATAGCATTAAGTAGACCTGCTTTGGCAGTCTGTCCCCGACATCCTGCTCAACCGTAACCAGTATCTTACCGCCCGAGCAGTAGCGTGGATGGACATTGGATACCGACCCAGCTCACCACTGCACATCACATTTGGTGTTATTATAGATACATTGAGAAAGCGCTTGCATGCAAACACGTGCGCTTTCTCTATGGTTTCTCTTGTATCCAATCCCCATATTTCTGACCCATGCAGTAAAGAAGGTTGTATTTGGGCATCGTACATTCGGAAGATGACTGCTGCATTCACAGTGAGAAGTTGCAATATTGCCTTTATCAACTGTACAGAGGCTGTTGAGAGCAAAATACGCCGACAATTTAGTTGTGATACATATCCTAAATATTTATACTCGTTTACGACCTCTAAGTCTGCACTTCCCAAAGACCACCTTTTCCCCTGGCCCAGGAATCCGCCCCTCCGGAAGACCATGACCTTTGTTTTTCAGTATTAACTTGAAGGCCTAGTCTTTCGGAGGCGTGGTACAAATTATGTATCTGGCACTGTAGGCCAACTGGTGTTATGGAAAGTATAACAATATCATCTGCAAAGATAACGGAGACTATTTCTGACATCCTGAGCAGTAGATGTACACCATGGCGCCCGTGTGTGCGCATGTACCTTGCAACGTACTCAATGAACAGAAAAAAAATGTATCGGGGACTTGACTGCCCCCGTCTTACGCAAACCGAACAGTCAAGTCAATCTGACATGATACCATTCCACCGTGCACAGGCTAGCACTTGTGTATAGACATATTTTAGCATTCTCAAAATTTTTGTTGATATCCCTGACTCCGCCAACACTGTCCAGAGCCGGGCTCTGTCAACGGAGTCAAAGGTCTTCCGGTAGTCAACAAAAGCAACGTAGAGTTTTCCTCTACCACTACTCTACACATGCTTGACTACAAGAGAATGAAGAGTAAAAATATGGTCAAAGGTGGAATGACCTGCCCGAAACCCTGCTTGCTCTAGGCAAAACGTATTGCCTTCTTCTGCCCAGTCGCGGGGAGAGAGAGAGAGAGAGAGAGAGAGAGAGAGAGAGAGAGAGAGAGAGAGAGAGAGCAGATCGCGACACAAACGTAAATGCTCTTGTTGCCACACTCTCTTCGTCTCAGTATGAATTGCGGTCTTGTCTCTTGGCATCACCGATGTCTTGATCGAAATCAAATCGATGGACTAGCACCCGTGTGTGTGTGTGTGTGTGTGTGTGTGTGTGTGTGTGTGTGTGTGTGTGTGTGCGTGTGCGTGCATGCATGCGAGCTTGTCCATTGGTACATGTGTAAGCGTTCGCGTTACCTTACACAATCTCCCGAATACTGATGTGATGTCTGTAACGTGACCAGGACATGCCGGTGAGCCTGCCCGCTGACACTGAAATGGCTCTTGGGAAGCCGTTAAGTCACGTGAGAAGTTACACGAATGAGGACAGTGTGGCTGTATGTATGGCATTTCTTGTCCCCTTGTACAAGACATGAACGTCCGCAGTCTTCGCGAAAAGCTCTCACCCTCGTTGATTAAGCTCGTGTCACACGGAATACACACAACGCTGTTCTTAATGCAAACAGTTCTGTTTTGCTCTGTCGTCCCGAGTTGCGTACTTCACGACCATGTCTTCAGAAACTCTTTTGAGGGCGTTTTCTGCTGTTAGTATGCTCTGAATTGTCACATATTTTGACGTTCTGGCAGTGAGTGTGCGCACACTACCGTGACTTCAGGACTACTGGCTATCATGACAGGCGTTTCGTCCCATTTGAATGAAGTGCAAACAAGTCCTCTGATAGGACGTTAGATTCCAAGAATACAGTTCTAGCGCTCTGAAATACATGGAGAGCGCACAACAACAATTAAGAAGTGTGACATCTCCATCATCGTCGCTGTCGCTCAAGTGTTTTCCACAACAGGTAGAATATGTAGAGGAGGCTACTCTTGACTAGTATGCCGTTTCGGAAACATTGATTTGCACGTCGCTTCACAGTGATCAAGAAAAGGGTTCGCCATTGTATTACAAAAATAAGAAAACATTGTTTTCAAGAGCATTGTGGGTCAAACGCTGAGGCATTTCGTGAGGAGAAGTTCCCAGGACAAGGTTAAAGAGTAGCGTGACCCTAGTCAGTGGCTTACCAAAAATCGGTCCCCCAGTGGATAGGGCGTACGGACTGATCCATCGCTTCTTCCTACGCGATTCGGAAGAGGCGTGTAGCTAGAGGGAAATCAAGACACGACGTCTTCTTCTTAACGGCAACGGCTCCAGTGATTTATGTGATCGATGGCCTTACATAACCTACAAAAGCTGATAGGTCGTAAAACTCCAAACGGTGACCTTCGTGTTGGAAGACAGCTGGAAACGAGGCATCACTGGAGACCCGAGAATCACGTGTAACTCCTCACAGCTGTCCCGACATGCCGTGCGTCGCTCAGGTGCGAGTGGGACATTATTCGCCTTGACAAGAGTGTAGAGAAAGGCGATGCGTCTTTTCTGTCTCTCCAGATGGGGAAAAAAAACCTAAGGGGCGAGACTTCGAAGGAAAGAAGATCAAGGTGAAGGAAAAGGGGGAAGGAAGGAAGTTTTGGAAGAAAAGTGTAGAGGGCCAGAAAGAGGTGAGGAAGTGGGGCGAGATGGGGTGGGGCTGGGTTTAGGTGGGGAGGGGTGGGAGGTGGAGTTACGGTGAGATGGGGAGGGAGTGGATGAGGGGATTGGGAGTGGAAATGAAGAGAAGGCCGTGGATGATGGGATGGAAAGAAGTACAACTTGGATGGAAAGGAGAGGAGGGGGTCCGAAATGGGCGGATTGAGGGGCGGGGAGGGGTGGGGGGGGGGGGGGGGGGGCGGTGGAGAGAAATAAAGTCTGAGAATGAAGAGAATGGTGGGATGAACAGAAGTTCAACTTAGATGAGAAGGAGAGGAGGGGTTTCAGAGTTGGCTAGGGGTGGGATGGGGGTGGGGGAGTGGGGTGTTGAGGGTTAAGGGAGTCTGAGAAGGAAGAGGAGGGAGGGAAAGGATGAGGAAGACTTGGCTAGAAAGGAACGGAGGGGATGGGGAGTGGGTGGGTGGATGACAGAGGGAAGGGAAGGTTGTTATGATGGCGGGAGGCAGGGGATAGGGGGTGGGTACGGAGGGTAAGGGGATATTCAGAGTGGAGAAAGAGAGTGGTGCAGGGGGGATGGATGGGCTGTTAACGGCAGTAGTTTACGGGCTGAGGGAAATGGGAGAGGCGGGCAGCAAGTCAGGTACAGAGTTACTGCTGTGTTCTCCCGGGGGGCACAGGAACTAGCGCTCGGGGTCGCATTTTACAGAGGTGGCTAAGTGGTAGGAGGAAGTTATCTGGTCAAAACAAATCGGGTTTATTTTCCCAAGGAGGACGGAGTAGATAGAGGCAGTTTGTTTCCTCCAGGTCCGCCAACCGCATCCCCAGGGGCAGGAAAGGCGGCTTGGTATGTCGAATGGCTATGGACGCAGATAAACAGACGAGGACCGTACAGGCGGAGTGTTAAACTGAAAAACAAATTGTTGGAGCCATTTCGTTGGTCCTCGCGACAAATACAGACGTCACTGGTGATATCATTACGTGGGTAGCGGTAAAATGTTAATACGAACTCGTGCGAGATTGCACGTACATGTATATGGTTGTGTTATGAAAATAAACTTCGTTTCTTTCAAGAATAGGTTTCATTGCGACAGTTATAAAGGCAAGGACGAACAGTCTGTTTCGATTGCGGTATCATTGCAATTGTTGAACAGGTCAGAAATCTTTACATAAACGATGCCTGTGTTCTAAAAATAAAGATATAATATTTTCAACCTTGGAGTAGTTTCCTATCCTAGAAGTCCTTGTGCATATTATTGACGACTGCAATTGTGTTACACTGTAAACAACTGCAGCTGACTGTGTGCTGTCTATTATATCTAATTGTTGACAAATTATCTAAGTAAACATTTTATGTGAAACCAATGCAAAAGACTAAACAAAACTACAAGGGCACCACAAAATGTTGCGGCTGAAGAAATCACAATTATGAAATGGCTTCCTGTATGTTAATTGTGTCTCTTCGCCGCAGCGGAAAATATTCGCATACTCTCAGGCCAAATGTAGATGAGTTAGTGTCGTGTGTGTGCGCGTGTATGTGTGTGCGTGCGTGCGTGCGTGTGTGTGTGCGTGTGTGTGTGTGCGCGCGCGTGTGTGTATGTATGTGTGTTTTTGTGCGTGTGTTTGTGTGCGCGTATGTGTATGCGTGTGTGGTATATATTTGTGCTTGTGCATGCGTGCGTGCGT